>JAQZBX010020528.1:0-32930 GCA_029593785.1 Cabassous unicinctus
TATTAAATGTATAAATAAAGTTAAGAAAAAATAAATAAATAAATGTAAGGAGCAAAGGTTTCAGAATCTTTCACTGATTCATTTTCTAGCCTAAGATAAGTAATACCCAACCTCCCATGACTGCTCTTTCACCTTCAAAGAGAGCAAAAGGATATTCAAATAGGTCTCTGGTCTCCCTCCCTTCACACCCAACCCTACCCGTCTACCTTCATTGCTTCCATCAGAACAGTTCTGATTTTATTAGGCCATAGTGACTGTCATCATGAGATTTCATTTGAAGCACATTTGCAAGCCCCCAGACTAGGAACTGGTAAGACTCCTTCAACCTCTGGCTTTCAGGTAGTGCTGGGGTACAGGCTCTGAGAATTTAACCCCAACACTCCCTCTCTACCCTTTCATACTTAGATCTAATATCTCCACTGTGCTGATTGCATGTGCTATAAACATATGCCTATCTTAGAAATTTCTGTCTGGTCCAAATTCCTTAGAATATAACACAGAGCTTTTCAACTTGACCTGGCTCAACCTTTCCTTACTCTTCTCACATTCTACCCCTTCCTGATTCTCCTCATTCCAACACACTTTGCCTTAGTCCCTGAAGCTACTGTCATTCCCTAGTCATGCCATGTTCCTTCAATGTGTCTATGCCTTTGCAGATGGTGAATTCTCCACCCAGCATGCCTATCTACCAATGTCTATTTTGAAAACTCATATCCATCTTTTAATGGTCAGCCCAAATATCATCTCCTTTCCAGACTTCTCCAGGCATTAATTACTCCCTTTTTTGTGCTCCCTATATATCTCTTTTCCATACTAGGTCATGAGTTCCCAAAGGACAGACACTTACTCATTTTATATCTCTAGCATAGAACCTGACATATAAAAGTAACCTGCTATGTTTCCCAAATAACTCCATGAACAGGACAGAGATCAAAGAGGGTTGAGCCAGTGTATGTGCACTTCCTTCACACAGCCACTACCCCAGTATCACACGCAAGAAGGAATCTCACATAAGATCAATGATGGTAATTGTGGCAAACACATCTGATGCTCCAACTGACATTCTCTTGGGTGTACCTCTGATATCAGCCATGGCTATGGTGGACAGTTGTACACAGGCTCAGACTGCCTCTCTCCTAAAGAAGATGCAACAATGAATGCATAACCCTGTGATCCGCTGTTCCTACTGTATACTGTATCATCCAGAAGCCACCAGCCTGTCAGAATATTAGAATGGCCTCTTAATGGTTCAGATATGGTACCAATTCAAGTCTACAACCTGCAAGTTTGGGGTGTTGTTCTCTAAGATGCATTATAGGCATTGAAACTGTGGCCATTACATGGTGCTGTGTACCAAAAATGTGGAAAACAAAGGTCTGGGAACAAAGGAGTGGAAGAGTTGGTTGACCCCCCCTCATAATCACTCCCAGTGATGTAATTGCTGAATTTGTGTTTCTTGTCTCCTTAACTTTAAGCCTTGCAAGATTAGAGGTCCTAGTTCTCAGGCGCAATGCTTCTACCCCAAGACACTGAGCTTGGGGCTGTGACTATCTCTTGATCACTCTGGATTCTTCATGCCAGTAGACCACAGGCAGAGAAGGGAGTTTCTATGTTTGTAAAAGTAACCAACCAGGAAAATAAGGAATAAGCCTGGCTCTCAGGGGATTCACTGGGACACCTTTTGGTGCATCTAAATCCAGTGGTCACAGGGAACAGGCAATAACAGAAAGTCAGTCAACCAAGCACAAGATCTCGCAGGGAGAAGGTCTGGGCCACCCACTGCCACTAACCAAGCAACCTCAGAAGTTCTGGCTGAGGGTAGAGGACAGAGATGATGGATATCAACTGTGCCCCAAAATCAACTGCAGCAGGGGAGACTGTAGCTTGTTTACTTAACTCTTCTCTATTAAATCTTTTCTTAGAGGCAGAAGTCAGCCTATCCCTTGAATAATTAGTGACACCATGGAATTAATAAAATGGATCTGAGCAGAGCACAGAGCTTGGTACAGCAGACACTTCCTGCACTGGGGTGGACAGATCCATGTCAGCCTTGACTTGCTTCCTGCTGATAGCATCTTGCCTCAAGTGCATACCATTGACCCATTCCTGCCCCACCCTAGTAAGGGCCTCAATCATGCCCCTGTATACTGGCTTTTCCTCCTTCCCTGCCTCACTCTCCCCACTCCCTCATTCCTACCTCCTACGAGCACCTCCAAATTAAACTACCTTCACCCAAGTCCTTGTCTCAAATTATGCTTTCAGACAGTGATCACGTTTAAACTGGAGTTTTCAAACTAGATTTATAACTTGCAGTGCCTTTTCCCATATAAACTAGCCACTTGAAGGAATAATACCTTACTTCCACAGCATTCTACTTCTTTCAAAGCACCTTTATGAGTGATAGGGAAAGTAGGTTATAATCACCAACTCTCTTTTATTTAAACAGATAAGGAACTCAAGTCTTGGAGGAGTTATGTGCCTTGTCCAATGTCAAAAGGTATGTGAGTGGTGGACACAGATTACTATAGGGACTGAGATCTGTGGTAGATGCTGTGGGGGCCCCACACATACCCCCTTTATTGGCTCAGTTCATCCATCCCCCAGCTGCTACAAGTGTCATGGCTGAGAGCTCACTGCTGCACTTCTGTCCAGAGAACTGCCCTCCATGTACATAAATGCTTGGGAGGGTGTGGACTTCTATTCTAGAATTGGCCCACAGTGAATGACAGATGAGGGGTTACAAAAGTTGGGATTTCTCTGTGGTGCTATTCATACTCCAAAGTTCCCGGTGCATTCAAGCAGAGGCTAGACTTCAGCTGAAACACACATTTGCTTATCTTCTTCCTCTGCCCTACCCATTCCCTCACTTCCTTACAGATCCTTCACTCAATCAATCACTTACACATCCCTGTCTCAGGTTCTGCTTCTCAGGAAACCAACCTAAGATAAGAGCTATATTTTATGATTCCTAGTCCAGTGGTTGTCCCACTGCAGAATGCCACATGGCTAAAGAAATGTGGAAGATACTAGATACTAGTCCCTTACTTATCAATGGCAGTAACTGATCCAAAATAGACACATTTCCTCTGGCTCAGAAAAATCACATAACTTATTTCCCAGTATATATAAAGAGTGTGTCTGCTTCAAATAAGGACAAAGATATTATGCTGTTTGTAATAGTTGGGTTCTCCAGAGAAACAGAACTGACAGGATACATATGTAAATATAAGATATTTACTATAGGAGTTGGCACATGCAACCATGGGGATTGGCAAGTTTGGATTCCATAGGGCAGGCCACAAGTTGGAACTCAAAGACGGTGACGATGAATTCCCCAGGAGAAGCTGGCTGCCTGGAGTAGAGATGGAAATTCTTCTTTCTAACTGCTGAAATCATCAGTTCTCCCTTTAAAGCCTTCAATTGATTGGATGAGGATACTTCTCTCATTGCTAAAAGCAATCTCCTTTGTTGATTGTAGATGTAATTATCCATAGATGCAATCAACTGACTAATGGTTTAAGTTCATGAAATACCATTACAGTAACAGTCAGGTCAGCGCTTTCTTAACCAAACAACTGGACACCATAACCTAGCCAAGTTGGCACATGAAATTAACCATCACGCTGTTAGATATAAACTTTTAACTATTTCAATTAATATATTATAGCTGTGTCACATTATACTACATTAGATCATTCTCTAATTACCAAATGTTATAAATCCAATGTGTATAATGAAGAAACTCACAGTTCTATGTAATTAACATGTCTCATTTTATAGGTATATAAAATGATTCATCAGCTACAAATGTTAGTTATTATCGCTTCAGTTTTTCCCATACTTTCTCTCCCTTGAAGTCTAAAATAAGGCAAATTGTATAAACTTTAATTTCCCTAAAATCCCCACAAAGACAATGGTTCGTTGTATTTGCAATCATCCCTGGAAAATGACACCTTATCAGTTAAAGTCTAACTAGGAAATCAGAAACCACTTTAACGAAAATAGGGACTTTAATACAGGGAGTTGTTGACACAGGCAATGGAAGAGCTGAGAAGCCAAACAGGAAAGTGAGGCAGCCCAGAGATTAGCAACAGCAGAAAGTCGCTACTATCCCCAGGACAGAGGGATAAAGGGAGGAGGCTGAAGCTGGGATCACCTGGAAGGTGCTTCCTATTGGCTGAACTCTGCCAGGGGCCAGCTGACAAAGAGGAGCCTGGGAAGCAAGTCAACCTGCAAAGGTTCCACCCCCTGGTATAGGGAGCAGAGCCGAGGCAGGGTGGGAAGGTGCTTGAAGGCAAACAGACCCAGGACTAGCACATTGCCATTGTACAATTGCAGCAAAGATCTTCCGAAACAATCAAAAGCCCCCGTAGGAGAAGCAGCACATAAAGATCATTGCCTGGGATGCTAACAACAGAACACAAACCAAGGGAGAATCTAGTCTTTGATTTTGCAGCTAATGAAATTATAAATCAGAACCACAGGGAGCCCTTCCTACCAGGTTTGTAGCAGCACTGATGCCTATTTCAGAAAACCTTTTCACTAGCAACCTTAGGAACAGCTTTAGGTACCACCTAGACAACTTTGCAAAAAAGGTGTATTTCCTATCAGATGGAAGAAAAATGTATCTAGTTTTTGTTTTCTTAATGTCACCTAATCACGAAGCCTTTCTGTAAAATGTAACTATTTGTTGCTTGCCTGCTATGGTTGACTTATTTATGGGGATTACTGAATTTAAAAAAGGTTTCTACCTTTTTAGCGAAAAGCATAATGTGAACACTAGGGACTATAATTAATGCTGGCAATGATAGTTATCATTAAAATAAAAGGAAAAAATGATTCAAGTATGACTCTTTAAAGCAAAAAATTAAGTTTAGCGGAGAAAAATCTATTATGCAAACTGGAAAGCAAGCACTCATTATCATAATGATTCCAATGATGTTTTAAAAACTATTACTTTTTGCCTTTTTTTATTTCAAAGGTAATATAATCAGAAACTGAAGTATAATCAGAAACTGTACAACAAATGATCAGGATTTGTGCAAAGCAAAAAACATAGAAAAATACCCCCCCCAAAAAAGCCATAATCCCACCAATATAAATACTGTTAGCATATTCCTGTTTCAGTCAAATAAATTATTATAGTCAAATAGAAAGAGAGAAAGAGAGAGAGAGAAAGATGGAGGGAGGGAGGAAGGAAAGGAAGGAAAGGAAGGAAAGGAAGGAAAGGAAGGAAGGAAGGAGGGAAGGAAGGAGGGAAGGAAGGAAGGAAGGAAGGAATTATATTTGTTGAAAGATCAAAATAGGCTAAGTCCTGTGCTAGACAGTGAGCATTCTCAATTTGACTTTTAAGTGTAAATCAAGATCACAGTTCTCAATTTTTCATAGAACAGGGAGAGACAGGGAAGAGAAACAGGAAAAATAAGGCATTTGCCCTTCCCCTCATACTCCGATGATATAGGAGTCAGGGTCCAAGGCAAACTACCGCTGCTTAGGAGACCAAATCCTATAAATTGTTTATCTGGATTCTTGACAGAGTTTCCTATCAGCCAATAGAATCACAGTTCACAGACTTTATATATAGGCCCTTAAAGTATCCTTTAAGGATACTAAAGTTCCCTTAAAGATTTTGCTAACTTCTTGCTTCAATGTCACCACCTTGTCTTTAAAAACATTTGAACCTAACAAAATTAGAATTTTATTTATGAGATGTAACACCAAAGGTATCCCCCCAGCACCTAGAATGTGTCACACAATGTAGCACCAAATAATTCTATATTGTTTTGCTTTTTCAATATTTCTATATATGAATAGCTCTCAACTCTCATCAAGATTGTAAACTAAATGGCCAAGATCAGGTCTTGTATTTCCCTGTTATCCAACACTGTCTCTCACTACTAAGTACCTTGTAGCTGCTCAATAAATATGATTGCTCAGATTTCAAAATATCTAAACTCCCCATAACAATGCATCATCAAGTACTTTCCCCCATAGAATGTGAGCTCCACAAGACAAAGCCCTCATCTTTCTAATTTACTGCCATATTCCCAGTGCCTATAACATAAGCTCAATAAGTAAGTGTGGAACCAAGCAATATGTGAATGAATGAAATGTGTACCTATGCATGAAAAATTATGTGTAAAAACATAAAAACAAACAACTGGACTAGCAAAGGTTTAAAATAACATTAGGACCTGTGTTTTTGGTGCCATATTCAAAGATAAATTTTACATATGAAAGCCAAATAAATTTGACTCCATTAATCAACAGTTACAAAAAGTTCATATAATACAAATGTATAAAGTAAACCATTCACCCACTCTAAAGGCAGGCATCCTTAACAGTTTGGGGCATAGTCTGGAAACTTCTTATGTACATACAAACGTGGTATATCATTATTAATGAGTGAAAAGTTGTAAACATGTAATCCTTTTAAAATGTAATCCCATGTAAATTTAAATTTTTGTGAATGCTAAGGATCCAGAGAACAGCATGAATTTTTACAAAATTAATCTTCACATTTAAAAATAATTACTCACTGGATCTCAATTTCCTTATCTATAAAATGGAGGCAAATAATACCTAACTCCTAAGATTGGTTTTTACACAATACCAATGACGAACTATATCTAAAGTGTTTGGCACAGTGTTAGGACCTAGGAAAAAAAAACAATATAGGTGATTAATAAAAGACAAATAACTTCAGGGACTAATAGAAAACCAAAAGGACAGCAGAGGTCAAAGAAGCTGCTTGGGGAGTTGGCACTTGAGATGAGTTTTGAAAGACCTCTAGGCATCAGTCACATCTAGGGAATGGAAACTGAAGGTCATCCTAGGCTGAAAGAAGAGCATGTTCCTTGTAAAGGGTGAAAAAGTTATTTTAACAATAGGCAGCCTTAGGGAGAGACTGTGCTTGCAGAAAACATCTTGAAGGGCTGCCTTGCAAGGGGAAAGTGAAGCCACAAGGCCATAGTCTGCAAAGAGACTTCAAAACAAGACAGCAATTAAACTGCTCTGCATGACATATGAACCGAAAAACTGTGAGAAGGTGAGAATAGAGAAGTGAGAGGATAGGAAAGGGGAAAATAGAGAACTTGGTAACATTGTGAAAAACCTGTTCGTAATGATTTGAGCCTAGAATCAAGCTCCATTTTACATATAAACACAAAGTATCTTTGCGTGCTCAGATTATACACTGAATTTTCCAGGAAGGAAACTCATATAAACTGTGTAGAGAATTTGATGGTTTGGCATTTTCCAATTGGTTGGTCTCTGTATTAATACATTCTCTGATGGCTGCTATAACAAATTACCAAAAACGTGGCCTACAGCAACACAAATTATCTTACCTAAAATGGGTCAGCAAAACTGCATTCCTTCTGGAGGCTCTGGGGGAGAATCTTTGCCTTTTCCAGCTTCTAGAGGCCACCCACATTCCTGGGCTTATGGCCACATCACTCCAACCTGTGCTTCTGTTATCACATCTCTGACCCTGACATTCCTGCCTCCCTCTTATTGGGTCCGCCCAGATAATCCAGGATAATCCACCCATCTCAAAAGACTTAACTTAATCACATTTGCAAAGTCTCTTTTACCATGGAAGGAAACATACATACTAAGGATTAAGAGCACGGTCATCTTCGGGGAGGCCGTTCTTCTGCTTACCATGGCCACCATTTTGGGAAATGGCACTGACTAGATCATTGCTCATGGTGTTTGAGTGGCTAATAAAAAACATCTGTGTCAGACTGCATTCTTCATAGTCCCATTCTCAATGATTCTATGAAGATATAGTCCTGCTCAAGAGTTTATACAAAGATATATTCATTATTTCATTACATTTACTTTGCTTTTATTTTTTCTTGTAGAGTTAGAGCATTTTTTTTTTTAAATTATGTGTAACTAGGTTATATTATCCATAAAGATAATAAGGGGTTGTTTTCATTTGCTAAAGGCTGCCAAGGCAAAATAATAGAAATGGGTTGGCTTTTACAATGCGGGTTTATTGGCTTGCAAGCTTACAGTTCTGAGGCTGAGAAAAGTATCCAAGTCACGGCATCATCAGGCGATGCTCTCTCCCCAAAGACCAGTTGTGGGCAATCCTGGATTTCTCTGTCACAGTCTGCCCGTCTCTGCCTTCCCCTCTGGCTCCACTGCTTTCAGCTGCTGGCTGCTCCCTCTGTGGCTTTCTTTTTTAGCTTCCAACGGTTCCTCTCTGAGCTCCTGTGGCCTTTCTGTATTCATTCCATTTATAAAGGACTCCAGTAAGAAGATTAAGACCCAACCCAGGTCACGCCTTGCTGATGTAATCATGTAATCTAATCAAAGACCCTTGACTGAAGTAATTTAATCAAAAGTTCCCACCTACAATAGGTTCACATGCACAGGAATAGATTAGCTCTAAGGACATGATCTTTTCTGGGGCACATAGAGTCTCAAAGTAACACAGTGGTAAATATAAAATATTGGTTGAATATTTATTGTCAAAAGGGATTGTTGAGGGGAGCAGATGTGGTTCAAGCGGTTGAGTGCCTACCTCCCACGTGGGAGGTCCCAGGTTTGGTTCCCAGTGCCTCCTGAAAAAACAAAAAAAAACAAAACAAAACAAAAAACAAGCAAAACAAATGAAAAAACCAACTCAGGGAAGCCGATGTGGATCAGTGGTTAAGTATCAGCTTCCCACATATGAGGTCCCGGGTTCAATCCCCAGCCCCCAGTACCTCAAAAGAAAAGAAAAAAAAAAAGAAAAGAGAAAAAAAAGGGATTGTCAGGACTGATACGGCTAAGAACCACTGAATTAAAATAGTTATTTTTAGTTAATTGTTATTAATTGTTATTTTTATTGAGCTGTGTGCTGCTGGAAATTACCGTATGTATTTTAATTTTGGTTATAGCAGAAGCAATATGTCTGAAGTTAAAGATAAATATTCCATAGGAAATGTGCCAGTAGAGTGGGTAGATGTGCTTACAATATACCGCTAGTTTAACTGAACTTCTTTCTTATCTCCCTGGGCATTGCTTCTTGGATAGTGCCCCTTCTCAGCCAGTCTCTCAGCTTGTTACTCTCTGCTTCTAGCCCTGCAGGCATGAAGAAACTGACCAATAATGAAGCACTTGGAGGTTAGCTTAGGTCACCTTAGGGGTCACAGACAACTGGGCTCTTTATAATTTCATGAAACATCACAAAGGGAAAATGTGGTCCCATTGACGAAAGCTCTTACCTTAAAGCATAATGGCTAGCTAAGGGTGGTGGGATGAGCAGAAATTAAAGGGGGAAGCCATGGAAGGCCAAGAGGACTCAGACTGGGAAGAGAGGACCATGAGACTGGGAAGGCAAGCACATCGGGCTCTCTCGGGTTTCAGTGAACACACCTGAGGCTATCTCTATTGAGCTATGCCTGTGTAGGAAAGGACAGGTGAAGAACACACAGCAAGGAAGCCAGAAAGCAGGCTCGAGTCATCCTCAGACACCCCAGAGACTGGAACATCATTTCAATACAGCCCTAGAGCTGAGTTATGTGGGTTCCCTTCAACTGCAGGCTCCCCTTGCTCTCTATTCTGGGCTCCAAACTTCATGGTGAAACTTGCCTCAGGTGATCTTGCCTCTACCAATAACAGATATTTGTTCATTGTCTTGGTCTTGATGTCTTTAGGTTACTGTCTCTCTATCTCTGTGTTTGTGTATTCCCTGCTTCTCACTCTCACTTTCTCTCCTAACATTGGATTGGACAGAAAGCAGCTAATGTAGGAAAACCAATAGACCATGCCTTCCCACCAAACTAATTCAGCTCTCCAGCCAGACTTTGGCTTCTCTGAGGTCATGAACCTATCCCTGATCCAGTAGGTACCTCCAGGCTAGTGGGCTCACATTGGTAGCCACAGAACATGATAATCTAACTGTGGGCTGACTCATCCCAGTAACACTAGGTAGTATAGTTCAATGGATATGAGCAGGCTCTGTCAGTTATTAACTGAAACTCAGTTACTCAACATCATTAAGCCTCTGTTTTCTCAGCTGTAAAATGGGGACAAGGGTGAGTGATATTATAACTTATCTCACGGAGTTGTTCTGCATGTTAAATGGATAAAAAAGCATAAAAAGTACTTGGCACCATACCTGGCCTAGAGTAAGTATTCCTAAATGCTGGCCAAATTTCAGCCTATTGGCAAACAAGACCGTTTTTTTCACCTTGGATTTTTTTTTTTTGTATTGGTTTTGATTTATTAAAATATTATCGTGATTACCGAGTTTTTTGGGACCCCCTTAAGTTTTGCACCTGCCTCACTCCCTTCAAGGGCCTCACTCACCTCACCCTAGAGCTGGCCCTGCATTTTCTGGCTTGTGGCAGTACTGCTTGTTCTGAAACCATCCGCTGAGGCAGCAGGCTCCCAGATTCCTAACATTTGCATTTGAATATAGAGATTTTCCTTGCTGATCTTTCTTGGTTTTTTGGACTATCTTATTTCTCCCTCAGATGCTATCCATTTGTTGGTTGATTTGGGTTTAGGTTATTGATATCTGAAAATGTTTTTTGTTTGAAAGATTTATGTTTGGAAAAATGTCAGGACTGGGACTAAAGTCATTATGTAGGAAACTAGAACATTCAGATATCAGACTTCCGTGTTTAGTGCCATTTTAAAGGGAAATGATTCTTAGCTTTAAAAAAAAATGCAGAACTGCCATTCTTATAAGTGCAGGGACTGATACGAAATGTAAGGCTGTCTGAAACAAAAGTCTTCAATATCATAATACATTGGGGGGAAATATGTTTAAACCAAAATTAGGTTAAAATAATATTTGTTTACATTAATTCTTTGTTGAAATTTAAAAATGTTACCAGGAAAACTTTAACCCTAATTAATGAATTTGCTAAATAAGATGTGTTCACAAGACAGCCTGGGATTGATCTGAGCTAAAACTTCTGTATAATGGTTTAGAACTCATCAAGGAAAGAAGCAGCATAATATCCCATAGAATAGAGGTCACAAACTCAAATGTGTCTAGCAGCCCCGAAAGCAGTAAAAGGTGTTAGTTGGAGGGGACCAGGGAGACAATGGGGAAAGCTGAGGAGGCAATGAACTGGAGGTGCCTTGCCCTATTTACAGTGGGCAAGAGCCCCTCAACTACAGTTGATTGGTGTCATTTGGAAATCCATGTTCCAGATAATCCAATTTTTGCAGGACAAGCCAGAAACCTAGATATTCATGTGAAAACTCCCAAATATTTAAAATATTATCTCAGCATTTTTAAAAAATCACTCCAGGAGGCAAAACAAAATATAACTGGACTGAGAATTTGAAATCTCTGCATAGAGAATCATCCTTGTTATAAGAAAAGGGAGAGAAAGAAATACATTTTCATTCTACCTATAGCATTTCTGAGGTATGGAAGATTTTTAACATATGCTAATCAAACACCTTCTTTGTTTTAGTTAATCTAAAATAAAAGGACACTTAGAGAAAACTGTGGACCCAGAATCAAAGTTTAGACTTTTTCAGAACATCCTAACGCAGGGGTATCCAGACCTACTTCTCTGAGTTCAAGTGCCATGAATTTTTCGGTCCCTGTATTCCCTTCAGTTAAGAGAAAAAAAATTGCATTGCATTTGGCTCCTTTGTGACATTTCCCACCAATCCTTCATCTAGTCCTCACTGCCTGTTAGGTTTAAGTTCACTCTACTCCTTGGATGCAGAGTAATTGTCATTCAGAACCACTGGGTTTATCACCTAGGCTAGAAAAACACATTATAGGAACAGAGACAAGTCCAAAAGACTTGCTTGAAACTCGGAGTCACAGGAGAATTGTGCAGTGACCGTGTTTAATATTTAACAAGGAAAGCTGCACTCTGAGGCATTATTATTTTTCCTTTGCTCTAGAAGAACAAGGCGGCTGCTTTGAGCAATCCAGCTTAGGCCTCATGTCCCACAGGATTTATAAGACTACATCTGCTCTTTGATGAGAAGGGTTCTTAAAATCATTGGCCTACACCACCCTTCACTAGGACCAGACTCTTCAGAGTTTGAGATGCCAGGCTCTAACTAAGCAAGGCTGATCATGCATTCAACTAGCTTTGGAATGTCTCAGGGTATTGGAAAACTAAGGGGAAGAACACAGGAATGAGGGAGACCCTTGACCTGAGCCACAGGGGAAGTAGACATAGAGGAAGTGTAAGCCTTGGTAGGGCTTCGTTTGCTGTATAAGGCAAGGGAAAAGAAAGGGGATGAGATGAAAAGTCAAACGAGTCCAATCCCCTTTTAACAAATGCCATCACATTAAATATCCACGATACTCTCCCAAAGCCTCAGACCAAGGCTCATATTTTCCAAACCCCATTCAATATGCCTCATTTTCCAAACACTTTTCAATATAGCATAAGTTCAATAGCCAGTCCCCTGGAGTTCATTGCAGTAGAATTTGACCTACATTGCTGAAATGCCCAGTTTGTCCTTCTGGGTCTTTTTATGGCTAAAATTAAAAGAGGAGATGACAATAAAACTTCCTCAAAAAACCTCCCTCTAGGCAGGAAAAAAAAAAAAAAACACCAAAAAAAAACCCAGTATTTTCTTTTACTAACTAAAATATAAAAATACTAATCAGTCTGTTGAGATGATCTCATCTCTTTTAGATTCATTTTGTTTGTTTTTTCACTTTTAATCCTGGCCACATCTTACAGAAAGTCACTGGGCATCTTTCACAGTTCTCACAAAGTAAGATGGACAAAGATAATGTGGACTCTGATTTAGGGAATCTGCTGACTCCCTTTCCATCTCCTGTAAGGACCTTCAAGGGGAAGTGTTCAGACCCTCACAGGGATGTAAAGGCCCAAACCATCTATATAGTGTTTCTCTCTTTCCTTACATTCCTCAGGTGGGACATAGATAATTCTTGGGGGCTCTAGAGGCTGAATACAGGAAATACTTGGCCAAGAACAAGAAGCATAAGTGACAAATCTACAAGTTGGAGAAGATAATTGAGGAAAATATAGCTGACTGCGAGTCACTTGTGGGAAGAAAATGATAAAGAAAAGTGGAGTGGAGAGATGAGAAGGGCAAAAGAACATTGTCAATGGGCAGAAGGGAAAAAATTAGAATTAGAAAAAGAAAATAATACCACAGAAAATGTTGAAGATCAAGAAAACTAAAAGCTACTTCTCGAGGGACCTAAGACTAGCACCAGGTGCCAATACCTTCAAATGCTTGGTTTGTCCAGCTGGAAAGTGGGGTGTTTTTCAGACGTACTTGTCCACATTTATGAAGCACCTCCTGTGCACAGAGCCCTCAGATACTCAGTGTAAGAGAGAAGAGGGGAGGGGAAAGATACAAATCTTGATAAAGCACCATTTCCATTTGAAGGGAGCACTTACAGTTCTGAGGGAAAGACGGACATCACACAGGTTGATGGGAATGGGAGTGGGAGGAAGAGATGACAGATCGTGGGTTGAATACAAGAGTGCCAGTCTCAGTGTGCCAAATTGGAGTGTTGGCTCTCTACCAACTCTATAAATCTGTGACCCTGGGTCATCTAACCACTTAATGTTTCCTTCTGAATTGGTCTTAGCAGTAAAGGAATTATTTAGAAGCAAAGATAAGATCTTTCTGCCAACCAAAAATTTGTCCTCTACTTGCTAATTCCAGAAATTCCACCCCTGCAACTCATTTTCATTAGCTTCTGTCACCTATTAAAATGCAAATACCCTTAGGAGAGATTCGACTTTAAGCTGTATAATTCAAGTGAATGTATTTATCAGATCTGAGAAGATGGCTTTGATAGGAGGAAGGATGTCATAAACTCAAGATCACTGAATACTAGAGAAATGGTTGTGGGGGGATGGGAATATTTAAAACACCCCATTAACTGTAGGCTTTGGCAGTTAATCAGTTTTCCTTCTAATTAAGATGGAATGAAAACAGTGCAACCACTGAGCATTGCAAAGTAATCAGAAAATTAATTGTATATTATTTCAACAATTAATATTGTTATTAATCTTTTTTTTTTAATGATTTATTTATTTATTTATTTATCTCCCCCCTCCCCCATTGTTTTTGTACTCACTGTCTGCTCTCTGCTATTCTGTGTCTGATTGTGTACTCTTTAGGCGGCACTGGGAACTGATCCTGGGACCTTCTGGAGTGGAAAGAGGCTGCTCAATTTCTTGTGCCACCTCAGCTCCCTGATCTGCCGCATCTCTCATTGTCTCTCTTCTGTCTCTTTTTGTTGCGTCATCTTGATGCGCCAGCTCCCCGCCTGGGCCAGCACTCCACATGGGCCAGCTCTCTGCTCGGGCCAGCTCGCCACACAGGCCAGCTTGCTTTTTTCACCAGGAGGCCCTGGGAATCGAACCCTGGACCTCCCATATGGTAGACAGGAGCCCGATCACTTGAGCCACATCCACTTCCCTGTTATTAATCTTGAAAGGAGTTTTAGGAAGCAGGAAGTGGGTTTTGCGGGAAGGAAACAAAAGGGTCTTCTATTTATTTCAGCCTAGCTCACTGAAGTCCTATGTTGGGGTCACAGAGTTTTCATTTGCCAGTTACTGTCCTTAGATTCCCTTAAGCAAAGGAGTCAGAGACAGGTTCTGGGTATTTCCATGTCCCGCACCTTAATTTACCCTCACCTTAATTTCCACCAGAATTTCTAAAAATGTTAACAAGGCCTAGCATGGTCCTGGGACCTTGGAGTTCTGTCATCCAGGTTCTGGATGCAACCATTACCACGCTGGGCCCCAAGGCCATCTTCCCCTCAGTGCTTGGGCCCAAGCACATACATAGAGCCCTTCCCTTAGTCCCTTAGACAGCTGGTACATTTTAACAAAAGAGAAACACACATAGAGGGGAGAAGATCATAAAGACAGTCTGATTTATACAGTACAGATTTCTGATCCTACTGCACTTGGCTACTTCCAGGGCTCTAAGGCCAAAACTGCTCCAAACCATGTCTCCCAAACTCTTAGCCAGGCTAGAGCTAAAGGGCCATTACAGTAACACAAGCGCCTCCTAACTTCTCCCACTGATTCCCTGTGTCTGGTGTGAGATTTGCCTCTTCCCCAGTTAATGAATGACTTTGTCCTTCAGGAGAGGCAGCTGCCCTCCCTTCATACCTCCCTATCCCAGGCCATCTCCATAATGGGCCCAATAGAGAATTTACGCACATGATAGTATTACATCTATATCACAAGACACACACATATTTGTACACACACACACACACACACACACACACACAGCTGCCAATGAGAAAGGCAGAATGAGCAGCTGAGTTATTGCATCATACTCCACTTCCAGATTGTCAGCAATGGAGTTGAAGGTAGGGTCCTTGTCAATGTCCTTATGTCAAGGTTCTTGCTAGCTTGTTAGTGTTTGCATCACGCCTGGTGCTTAGCACTAGCACAGAGTCTGGTGCAATTAGGTAGCCACTAATAATTGTTGAGTTAAAGAATGAATGAATAAATTCAACGACTTCTGAGGCAGCTTAGTATAGGAGCTGAGAGGGAAGGGAGCTGGTCAGAATAAATCCGTAATAGCCGGGACCCCCCTGGTCAGAACATAGCCACGAGACCCTGCCTGGAAACCCCCTGAGGGAAGACAACTGATTGAGAACAAAGCCATAACCATTCCAGCTGAAAAGACTGCCAAGACCCTGGTCACGAGGCCCCATCTGAAACGTCCCGGCTCAAAAGAAGCCCTGGATAAACTCCAAACAGAAAGGCCTCCCTATCGGTGTCCCCGAAACTTAACAGGTGAAGGTAGAAAGGCAACCAGTCAAGACAGCGAATACCTGAGCTCCCTCCTTACCATGGCAAAAGGGGAGGAGGGAAGGCCTTAAAAAGGCCGACCCCGGGGCATCTCACCCTGTAGACGCCTGCACCCATGTCTCAGGTGTGTACTTTTTCTTTTTCTTGTTTCTTAATAAACTCTTTACTCCCTTGCCTACCCTATGGCATGTCCTTAAATTCCTTTATATGACATAGCCAAAAACCTAGAAACCCAGAACCCAGAGCATTCCACTAACACTCCCATTGCTTAAAATCTGAAGTGAAAGACTAACTCAGTAAGTGCTCTGACCAGCCCCTGATAAATTCTGATTTTAAGGACATCATCAATAGAGCCTCTTCTGATCAAGCATTAAATTTTTCTCTGCTGTTCACTAGAAACCTTAAATATGCTGATAAATTAAATCTAGTAGGCCCAACCAGAAATGCCCCATGCTAAGCCCCATATCAGCAAAAAAAAGAAATCTAAGAAGTTTCTATTCCCTGTAAATGCCCGGTTATTCCAGATTTTAAATCAGCCAATCAGCTGATCCCTATTCTTATGCCTGCTAACTGCCTTGTTGCTAAGCAACCCTTGCCTTAACCAATGAAGATTTCCTCCCAATGCACTCCCTTGTTCTGTCTATAAAAACTCACTGCTCTCTTCATTCAATGGAATTCCACTCTCCCTCACAGCGACTGGAATCTCCCCAATTCATGAGTTGAGTTAATAAAAGCCTCTGAAATCTAACCAAATTTTGTTCAAGTTTTTATTTGACAATGCTAAATTGGAGAGATAATCAGCTGAACAAACAACTCACTGGAGATGGGAGCACATCAAGCCAAAGACAATACTTTGAAAACTGCACATACCTTCATCAAGGCAATAGTAAGTTCCCATACTCAAAACAAGAAAAATGTCAAGTTTAGCAAGACCTAGTATTTAGTGAGCACCTATTATGTGCCAGGAAATATGATAGGTACATCATTTTTATTTAATCCTTACAACAACCCTACAAGAATTATCAACCCCATTTTGCATATTATAAAAGTAAGGCTCAAAGAATTGCTTTAGTCCACAGTTAATTGTCCAAGAGGCTAAGAGCATGGGCTTTGGAGCCAGACTGACTAGGTTTCAGTGCTCTCCCTGCATCTTCCTAGCTGTGTGACTTGGGGCCAACACAGCTTAAGGTATCTGTGCCTCGGTTTTCTCATCTGCAAGATGGAGCTCATAATTCTACCAGCTATTAAGCTATGGTTTCGCAGCTCCAAACTCACCTTTCTATACCTAGATTTGTGATCCTGTGGCTAATGTTCCTGCAAACCACATTTCTGCTTTGTCAGCAGGCTTCTTGTTAGCTCTGACAATAAGGGGTGCTAGAGGGAGGCTGCCAGGCTGGACTAGGTGAAAGGGACTTGCTCCTTCCATGAGCTTCCTACGAGCCTCACCTCAACAGCACCACCCTTCCTTTCTAATGAATCGAATTTTCAGTTTTCCCAGTACTTTCAGAACCAGTCTCTCTGTGCACCCCTCATAGACATGCACCCTGCAGGGTGCTTCCTCTAAGTATCTAAAACTTTAAATAATCCCAACTCCTCCATTTGCTCCCCAGCCCTGGGCTGGTAGCTGCTTCCTGGAATTGCTACCTCCTAGTGATCCATGATACCTTAGAATTCTCTTTCTACTCTTTCAGTTGCCTAGTTAACAACTTTACAGCTGGTTAACATTCTTCATATTAAATTCTCTCTGTGCATATAATTGGTGTGGTTTTGTTCTCTTGATGAGCCAGGAGGAATGCAAGAACACCTGCCTCATAGGGCTGTTGAGAGTTCAAGTTTAAATGAACTGGTAAAGTGGTCTTAACTATACCTGAGCACAGGGTTTGCTATATCAGTGTTAGCTATTGTTATCTAGTGTGTGTTAAAGCTGCGTTGGAACCCAGACCTGTCCATATCTTCCCAATCAACATGATGTTTCTTTAATAAAAATAGCTAGTGAAGCACCCAGCTCAGTGCTTTCACATACATTACCTTGCTTAGTCTTTTTAAGCACCTCTTAGATGCTTTGTATTCTTGCAGTGATTTTTTTCTCTGGGAATTGACATAAAAAAAGTATTCTGAGTTAATATGTCCATTATCCTGAAAGGTTAGATAAGTACTCTAAATATGCAAACAGCTACATTAGAAGAATAATTTTTTAACATGAACTTCTCCAAATCCTAGTGTCTATTTATATCATTGACATATCATTTATACACACACACATATCACCAGAAATGAACATAATTTAAACATATGTAAATATGTATGTGTGTGTGTGTATCTGAGGATTAACATTTTGGAATTTCAAATATTCTATTGTTATGTATTTCTAAACTACCAAGGAAATATTGTAGAATTAAAAAATTATTAAGTGCCCATTTATACTAGGTACTAGGATATAAGTGACTTCACATATATTATCTCATTTTATCCTCAAAATATACTACACTAGTGAATGTGTAATTTTATTTGTACAAATAAGTCCAAGGTCACATATAGCTAGTAAAGTGACAGAACCAGGAATTGAAACCAATTCTGACTCACAGAGTTAATGCTTTACCAAATTCACCACAGGTCATAGGTGAAGGTCATTCTCTGCAAATGATACTGAGACAATAAAGTTTAGTAAAAATATGAAATGAGATAGAAACAAATTCCTTCACTGTGAAGGATTTAGAAAATAAAAGAGCTGAATCCAGTAGAGTCTCTTCTGACCTTGCTTTCAGTTCGCCTATAACCCAAGAGGAAATTCTCAGGTCCTGCCTCTGGTTTTCAAGAATCTCTCTCAAATTCCATTCAAGTTCAAAAATCTCTCTCCAATTTCTGGTTTGCTGTTGTGGGGGCAAAGCAAAGGAAAATAAAATAAATACCTTGTTTCTGGGTATATCCTTGTCTTCCAAAGATGAGTCATTCTCTTCAGAAAAGAAAAAAAGCCCCAACAAAATAATTGTTTTTAAAAGAAACAGGAACAATGTAGTGGACAAAAACAATCAAAGCAAAACAAAAAACATACCTTTTGCTTGGTGCTTGATTTCAGGCCAACCCGGGAGTGACTTTTGGACTAGAGGAAAAATGAGAAAGAAATCTATGAAGAGCACAGTATAAATAGTAGGACTTAGTCTATTTCCTCTAGAGGAGGGGTCCTTAACCTTTTTTGTTCCACAGACCCTTTTGCCAGTCAGGTGAAAACCACGGACCCCCTGTGTATAGCTCCACACTATACTGTGTATTATTTAATAAATACATCACACACAGACCAACATGTTCCTACAGGAATAATGTGTGGTTTTTTTTTGTTTTGTTTTGTTTTTTGAGTTTCAATTCAAACTCACAGACCCCTTGTTAAGATCCCCTGCTCTAGAGGTATAGGATTTAAGTTAAAAATTCTTTCCCCTACCTAACTTTCCTTTACAGCCTCTAGAATCTAATAGAAATGCAGCATAGGCTCCAGTGTTGAATTTTACATACTGAATGGAAGACTGTTTTAGTCTGGGAGATGAGAAGGCAAAGATGCACCTATGCTTTGTCAATGCCTTGCTGTTATTTACCAATTCAGCATCTTTCTTAGAGGATACAGACACAAACCAAAAGGTGCAACACATAAGGAAATAATACTTCCAGCTATAATAAGTCAAGGGGAAAGAAGGGGGAATATGAACAAAAGAAGAGGCAAGGAAGAAAGAAGAGAATGAAAGGAATGCCCTGTGTTTGGAAAAAGAAAATAGGGGCAGAAATGGAAAAGAGACACATATGTGGCAATATTTTCAAGTGCATTTCCGTAGGGCAGATTTTAATGTCTGCTAATTTAAGTAAATTCTCATTAGGTTTGAAACATAGCCCTCGAAACATTTGTTTGATATAGGCTTTCTTTTTCCTCGTTTGTTTATGATTATCTAACCTATTAGGAAAGGTAAAGTAGGCACTGATCTATGTATAAGAATATTTTCGCATAAATTATTATTATGATTTTTCCGAATGGGAAAAAAAGCAAAAGTCACGCTTTAGCATTCAAATAGTGAATATATTGGTTTTATGTACCATGAACCATATGACATACCATGAATCAAAGTTAGCTCTAAAACAATTACTAGTATTGCTAGAAATTGTCTCCCTAAGTCAATAGTCTTCAAACTTCTTGGTCTCAGGATCCCTTTATACTCTGAAAAATCATTGATGCCCCCAAAGAGCTGTTGTTTATGTGGGTTTCATCTACCTATATTCACTGTATTAGAAATTGGAACTGAGAAATTTTAAAATTTTATTAATTCATTTAAAAATAATAATAAATCCATTACTTGTTAACATAAATCACATATTTTTATGTACAAAACAAAATCTTCTGTGAGAAGATGGCATTGCTTTCCATTTTTGCAAATCTCCTTAATGTCAGACTTAATAGAAGGCAACTAGATTCTAATATCTGCTTCTGTATTTAATCTGTTTTGATAGGTTTTTGGTTGAAGTAAATGAGGAAAATCCAGCCTCACCCATTCAGATATGTAGTTGGTAAAGGAAAAAATATTTGTAATAATCCTTTCAGATATATTTCTCCAATAATATACCAAAGTACCACAAATGGCAATTTCTTAAAGGATAGTTGCAAATAGAATCTGATATCATATCAGCAAATGTTTTATACTCCGTTACATAAAAATTTGTTGGTATATCTTGCACTTTGAATAGATCTTTTACCCATCCATGATTCGTAGCAGCATGCTTTGGTCATTGGAAAACAGTGGCTCACTGAATTATGCAGAGCTCCCAAATGTTGACATATTTCATTATATAATATCAAAAAATCACATTTGTCAATCACCAATCTCACCAGAAAAATGTTTACCTATTGGTAAGTATGATGCTCATGGGGTCAGATACAAGTTTTCAAAAATTCTAATTTTCACTTGAATTGAAAGCTTAAATTTTATCATGGGCAACAAATACTGTCAGCTGCTTGAAGCAACAGGTTCACTTTGTTCATTTTTGAGAACATGTATGCCAGCTACCTGAATTTGAATAACCATAGTTTTTCTAGCATTTGTTCTTTCAAGTGAAAAAGAAATTTTATGAAAAAGAGGTTAGTTCAGCTGTCAATTCAATTACTTAAGTGCTTTTTCTCAAAACAACCACTAAACCTCTGTATACAGCAGAAATGCTCTGTACATGCTTCCCATTTCATCACACAGACACAACTACAGAGATGTGTACACAAGGCTTGAGATTTAATAAAATTAATACTTTTTCCTACTTCATCAAGGATATTTTTAGGTGAAACTGGCTTTTTCCCCTGCAAAAATGCAAATGCAGGGTGGTAATTTACAATGCTACTAGTAAGGTTTGGTGCTATTGCCTAAATTCATGCTAAACTACAACAATTTTAGCTACCATTGCTCAGCAAGCACAATCAGTGCAAATGTTACCCAGTGAAAAAGGCAAAGAATATCTTATTATTGTTATATAAATAGTTTTGACTTCATAGATTTCCTTCAAGAACTACTGCCCTTAGTCTTTTAAAGCAGTTGAGTCAATAGTAATTAGACCCTCCTTCAAAAACATGGATCTTAGGAGGAATCGAGCCAATTGAAAGCAAGCTGTCTTTAGGACATCCCTACCTTCTTGATGCCACCTTAGAGGAGAGAGAGTAACCAGGAACAGGCTTCCTTCTAATGGACAGAAGGTAGGATGGGGAAAGGAACTTGGTAAGGATTCTGCAGTTTTCATCTTTCACTTATTCATACAGTGCTTTGAGATCCCTCTAAACTCTGACAAATCCACCACCAAGAAGCCAAGAATCCAAAAAATGGAGGTGCAGCAGAACCTACTCCTGAATTTCAAGGGGCCATATCATCACACTCATTGTCCAGCACATACATTCTGAGGAAGAATGGCTGGACCTGTACTTCGAAAACTATAGACTACATAAAGATCATTTAGGAGACAACCGTCTGCTTTCCCCAGCCCCAACTCCAGAAATCCCAAAGAGGTCTGGGGTGGCCCCCTTGAATATGTTTTTACCAGCACCCCATGGGATTCAAATATTGTGGCCTACAAACTACAATTTGAGGACCACTGGCCTGCCAAGATGGTAGTTACTTGGGATAAGAAATAGGAAAGTGAAGGAAAAATGCTGCTAGCTCTCCCTCTATTTCTCTTTGAAGAATCTGAATAAATGAACCTCTTTCCCTTTTCCCTTTTAAGCGCAGGGTGATAAAATTCTTAATTTGGTTGAACCATGTGGGTGAGCCAAGAGAAGGGAAACAGGCTGAATATCAGTAAATTATTCAAGCTAGCTCAAAAGTAGATCTGCAATAGTTCTTTAGGCCCTCCAATTTGAAAACAAAAGCACGCACATTCTGTTTATTTATATTTTTAGAAATTTAGTTGGGCCTTTATACCAGTTTAAATAGCATAAACATCCCTAGGCATGGTCTTTGTATATAGCTCAAAGTCTTCATCATGATAGCAAACATGATTTAAAGGACAAGACTTCCATTTATAAAGGTGAAAAAAAAGCTAATCCAATTCTAGAAATATACCATTTTCATTTGGCATTAAATGAGTTTTTCTTGGGTCTTTCTTGGTAAATGTCTTATCTAATCAGAATGGTGAATAGGCTTGTTTCAAAATCACCAGCATGTCATGATATGCAGTCGGTCCCCCATTTACAAACCAGTGGCATTCTGAAAATTTCTTTAAGTATTAGGTGTAAGGACTAAGAGGTTATTTTCTTCAGAGACATAATTTATAGGCTGTACCATAAAGGCCTATTTAAGCACTAATATAAATGAAATGCTATGCACTTGCAGTAAAAGTATTATACCATCACAATACTGATAATTAAACAAAGCCAAAAATAATAAAAATCAACTAAGAAATTGGCTGTTTCCTTCTGTCTTGAACAATAGTATGAATCAAAAAACATATTTGATTAGAAGAGGATGGAGACTAGAATAGAAATTCTGGAAATTCTGAAGGGGCCTTTTTAGAACTCTTTCACTGCTAATATGCTAATTTCACTCCTCCCCTCCCAAGAGGATGGTTTTCTTTCTTTTTTTTTTTTATTCAAGTGAATAACCAGCATGATTCTGATATTTAGCAGCCATAATTAAGTTCACTTTGGACTGCTAAGTGGTAAAGAGGAGCAGGAGAAGAAAGAAGGTTGTTAAGCAAACTTCCTGTGGCACGGCACATTCAGCCTGGCCCTATTGTCACCTGAGTCCCAGCTTGAAAAAACATAGAAATGGGCAAGGGTGGAAGTGGGGGTGGGAGACCATCAAATGGGAAAAATCAACCTCATTTTTCTCAAACAACTAAAAGAAAATTTAAAAAGAGAGGAAATATGGGGTTAGGAAGAAAGATAAACTTAAAAATAACAAACAACATGAATACCTCACATTTTTGAGCACTGCCTATGTGTTCACACTACACCATCCAACTTACATGCATTGTTTTACATGATCCTCATAGCATGGCTAAGAAGTAGGTGTGATTGTATTCTTATCTCAATTTTTTAGATGGACAGATTGAGGCATAGAAAGCAAAAAATTTGCTCAAAGACATACTGCTAAGTGGTAGAACCAATCCTTGAGTGATAAAACCAGTCTGTCTAATTGCAAAACTCATGGCCTTTAAACACTATACTATTTATATGAGAAAAATTACCCAAGGAAAAATTAGCTGAGTCCAAAATCAGAGAACAAGTGAAAACCATGTTGCATGAATAACTGCCTTAAAAGGAAGAACGAAGGTAGTGGAAAAGAGATAATAGATCAGAAATTTATTCAAGGCAGACTTGAGCTGGGATCAGTGGCCAAGGTCTCTGATATCCTGCTTTGGGCATTACTGGGAGGGGCCTTTTCCCCAAAAGGATTTTCCAGAAGACGAAAATAATTGCAGAGCCTGTCCAAGGAAATGGAACAATTGTAGCACCCTACCAAAATTCAGATAAGCAACACCTGGTTCTGAACCAGTTTTGGTCCAGGAGAGACAGCTTATCAGATTGAACATACTATACTAATCAATGTATATCTGCTCCCTACTTTGTAAGAACCCCCATGCAAAATGGAAATGAAATAGCAGCCAATCAGAACACTTCCTCACTTGCTTCTGCCTTTTCACCCCTATAAGCTTCTCCTTTTCACCTCTAGGTGGACCTCTTTTTCACACATGGTTTGGATGATGCTCCATTAATGAATCATAAACTGCTCAAATAAACTCCCATAATATGCTGTCTAGTATTTTATTTTAACAAAGCCCAAGCTTATTCTATGGGGACAGTGAATTAGAAGGGAAGTCAGCAGAATAGCTTTGCAGTGGGGCAGGTAAGGGAAGGGTTATTGTGTAACTATGTAAGAGATACACAAATCAGGGCATCTAATTCAGGGCATGCCTGCATAGTGTTCTACTGTAGACTTCAAGACATTTTCAATAAAAAGAGCCTACCCAATAAGACTAGTTCCCCCCACCCCCACATACACACACAAATGATGCATCAGGAGAAGAAAACTTTATAAAAGAAATCCATAATTTTCTTTTATAATGAAATTAATTCTAAGCTGTCCCGGAATTCTGACCTTAACTCTCATAAGTGTTAATTAAGACAGTGTGCTCTGTAAAGTTAATCCAAAGTTGAAAACAGCAAGGGGTGAATGTGATTATGTCTTCCAGAATTATTTAAGAAAATGAGAACTCTGACATCTAAGCCTGCAGAACTGATAGAGTATATTCCATGTAGAACTTTAATGGAAACCAAAAGGGAATTTATGTGACCTCTCTCCTCAAATACCATTCATTTCCCCATCAGCAGTCCTACCCACACTGGAAAGGGGACCCCAATATCTAATTCCTGTTACTTTTAGCAAATTAGGAAATGTTTTAGTTTGCTCTACCAATGTTAAAGAATTCCATTTAAACCCCGGAAAGAAACTGACAAGGGAGTGCTCTTAAATATGAGCTCTGGTCTGAGTTCCCTTAATTGAAAACTGCAGGGTAATTTAATGGGATCACTCTACAAATGGGGTGATTAGTGGCACAATAACTCATGGGGATACTAGCCTGCTCTCTTAGAAGGCTGTAACGGTGTCACCCCATGTTCAGATGCTGCAACAAGGGACACATCTGAGCTGACATGACATAAAGAAAGCCCCCACTTCATGTCCTCGTCTGTGCTTGCTTTTCAGAACAACACAAGAAGAAATTGCTGAAATGGAAAGGTTAACAAGAGAGTTTGTCATGTAATGATTTGTAGGGTGATAACTGGGCAGTCAAGACTGCACATATTGTATGATATTCTCCTGTCCTGTGGGTTATTTTTTAATCTGATCCTGTTTAGAAGAAATCTTGAAGGCGGTTTAATTCAAAAGGCCTATGGCTTTCTGAACCGCAATTTTTTCATAATTTAAGGCCACCACTTCCTTGATGGGGGGTGCGGAGGGAAAGCATCTGACTTTCCATCAGAATTTTAAGGAGTCTTTCCTTTTAGAAGAGTGTGGGTTTAAATGACTTGGACAATATTTTGTTCTTGTCACTTTTAAGCTGATGACAGGCCACTCTGGATTCCCTTTCTCCAATTTTGTTCTCTTCCTACCCCCAGGATCACTTGACAGCTGTGAGCCCAACCCTGCCTCTAGTATGCATTACCTGGCATGTTCTAGCCTTGGAGCGGTGGTGGTCAGCATCAGCTGCTGTCAGACACCTTGCTTGCCTAGCACCCATTCCCTTCTTTCTGATAATTGTGCTATATTGCTATATCCCTGTATTGGTCAAAGTCCCAGAAGGAAACACAGGACACACTCAAAAGGGATGACTGAAGAGAGTTTAATGAAGGGATGTTATACAGAAATGTAGATAGGATTAAGGGAAACAATAAATATGGGGAAGCACCACAGCTAGCAACAGTGCTGGTCACACTACTTGAAATGTTACATATTCTCCTGAAAATGATGGTGAAAACTAATAAGGAGATCCAAGATGGTGGAGATGGGAGAGGCAGGGTGCACTTCTCCAGAAGCAACAAGAAGACAGGCAGGCTTGCCGGCATAGGGGAAGCAGTGGGCATGTAGGGGAAGCGGCATGGTGCCAGGAAGTAGTGGGGGCATAGGAGGAGTGACTCAGGCTGCCTATGAGGGGGTCCTTGCCAGGCACTGCCAGGGAAGCAGCAAGGGTGCAGGGGGGAGTGAGACAGAGGTGCTTGGGCTCCAGAGGCCAGGGCACCGCAATACAACACCCAGGAAGGAGCAGGACAGGGAGACTGGGAGAGATCACCACAGAGGAACTGACTCGTTGAAACTTGTCTGCGCCCCTGTTGTGGATTTCTGGCCTGGTTTTGATCAGTGAAACACGGGCAATTCTAAAGATTTAGAATAAGCTGAACCAAGTGTCAAAGAAGAGCCTTAACAGAAAGTCAAACAATAGTAAAACTCTAGGTAAGAGAGATAACCTGACCAACAGAGTAAACTCATCAAGGTAAACAGATGCCTAGACATCAGCAAAAAATAAGTCATTCTAAGAAAAAGAAGATATGGCCCAGTCATAGGAACAAATTAAAAAGTCAGAGGAGATGCAGTATTTGGAACTAATCAAAGATGTCCAAACAAATCTCCTAAATCAATTATATAATTGATCAATTATATGTTACTATAGTTAACAGTAACATTTTAACATTCTTGCATCAGTTGTAACAGAGGTACCACACCAATGTTAAGTGTCAAAAATGGGGTTGGGGGTAGGGGAATGTTGCATTTTTTTATTCTTAGAAAAATGTTATACACCACAGAAACAAACAAATTTCCTTGTCAATTATACTTTTTTACTCTGTGGCTTCTCTGTAAGTACACACAGCCAAGTGCAGGTCAAAGCTTCATCTCCAGAAAAGAAAAGAGAGAACTTTACACGGGAAGCAAGGCAAGTATATAAATTACGTTCTACCTCTCAATTAACATAACCCTGGTAAGAAGGTAAAGGTGGACACAGGCGTCTCGATAGACAGGGCCTTGAACATTATATAGCTTCATATTTTTCTTGTTATAAATGTGTCCTTGTTGTCATAGGCATGTTTTCTGGATAGACAGACACCTACATGGTAGCTAACAAAATATTAAACTTCCCTCCTAGGGAAGTCCTGCTACTTTCTCAAATAAGATGGCCAAAGCTCTGGAATATATAACCCTTGCCTAAGGAAAAAAAAACAGTCTGATAAGTCAAGCCCTTGATCCTAATGCTTGCACTTATGAACTTTATTCCTGGAATAATTATAATTAATCCCGAGAGTTACCTCCTAAAAACCTCCTTGTTACTCAAGTGCGGCTTCTCTCTAAGCCAAACTCTGCAAATAAACTCACTACCTCTCCCCCTACACACCCCCCCGATGTGGGTCATGACTCCCAGGGATGGACCTCCCTGGCCCTGATGGATTATTACCAAGCCTTAATCAGCGATGCATTTGGAGAAAGACCTTGAACAAAAGGGAGAAATATTAAATAAAATAGAGTTTTTATAGCTATGGGATTTCAAAGTGAATCAAGAGGTCATTCCAGAGGTTATGCTTATGCAGTCTCAGGCAGACTTCACAAACTGCCACAGTAAACAAAGCCTCAAACAAAAGTGTTCCTGGGGGCCCTAGGGATGTCCAGACCCCATAGGGAAGGTACACGGCCTCATTAAATCAACACCTCCCTCAGCGGACTTTATCTGGGAATATTTGAAAATCTACTTCCCCAATACAACATAGTTATACAGCCATTTGTAAATCCCCTAATCATGGTTCATATACTTCTTTTATTTGAATCTATAATTTTCAATTTACCTGTTAAGTATATTTCTCAGAGAAATATACTGCCAGTTGAGCCCTGAAACCCAGCAGATATGTGGCCAACTTCTACTCTCAATTTCTTCGGGCTTGCCCTGGACAACCAACAAAAGAGTGATGATGGACCAGCCCCATTCCCAAAGCAAGGAGTATCTTCAACTGCAAGCAAAACATTCCATTCCTCTGTTCCATAATATTTACTTCCCTTCTCAGCCTGAAGAAGTCAGAGTGGACATTGTCCCAAATCCCTCAAGATGGAGGAATGAACAAAAATAAGGGGGGAGGGGGTGCAGAGTGGACGTGGCTCAAGTGATTGGGCTCCCGTCTACCATATGGGAGGCCCAGGGTTCATTTCCCAGGACCTCATGGTGAAAAGCAAGCTGGCCTACGGGGCAAGCTGGCCTACGTGGAGTGCTGGCAGAGCAAGATGACACAACAAAAAGAGACACAGAAGAGAGACAATGAGAGATGCAGCAGATCAGGGAGCTGAGGTGGTGCAAGAGATTGAGCAGCCTCTCTCCACTCTATGGGGTCCCAAGATCGGTTCCTGGTGCCGCCTAAAGAGAAGACAAGCAGACACAGAAGAACACACAGAGAGCAGACAGCAAGCACAAAACAACAAGGGAGGGTGGGGGGGAATAAATAAATCTTTGAAAAGAAAATAAGGGAGGAGTGTAATTGCTGACTAAAGCAGATTTATTGTCATTGTAGTTATTCTTGTTAATCACTTAACTGAATAATTTGTAACATTGATATAAAAAATAATTTTGTAATAAAAAACTAATATCTACTGTGCTCTTACAAGTGCCACGTGCTTTGCATTTCTCATCTCATTTAATCCTCACAACAACAACAACAATAATAATAATAATAATATAGGTGCTATTAATATCACCACTGTTTTAGAAAGAAAACCAAAGTTCAGAGAGATTACCTGATTTGTCCAAAGTCATGGATCTAGTAAGTGTCTGTGCCAGTATTTGAACTCAAATGGGCTCTCTTCAAAGCCGCCCTTCTTAAGCTCTACACAGAATTTTCTACCATGTGCTCTTGTTGCCTACTTTCTACAATCAGACTCTCTTCCAGAACTACCCCATGACTGCTTGGGCACAGTGGTCTGCCTGCCTTGCTTGTTCCTTCTTCCACTGTCGGCTGTCACCTCTACCTGACCCACCCTAAGCACCTGTCTAGCCCTGGGGGTGGGGGGAGGGGGCTGTAGTTCTACTCTCCGGTCTCTCTCTCTGTCTACCTTAGTAGCTGTGATTCTCCCCTCCATGCCTGCCCTATCACAAACCACACCAGCTACAAAGAACAGATTTTCTAAGGAGTGTCACTCTCCTGGCATACAAATTACTTGGGAGATGAATCCTTCCTATCTCTTTTGAACATCCCTCTCAGGCATGCTGCTGACTGAAGTTGGGAAGCTCCTATAATTATTAATAACTCTACAGCGCAGCAGAGAAGGAGCTGTGCTCAGAATAAAACAATGATGAACTCAGTGCACGAACAAGGCCAAGACAAATGACTATAATGTATCCTGGATCTGAATGTCTCTAGGGCTAATTAATGTGCTGAAGTCTAATATTGAGCATTCTCTGAGAACACAATGACACAAAGAATATCACTAATAAAGACCAAACATTTTTGCTTGATAAACTACAAGGCAAGGGTTATGTCTTCTCATTAGTTCTTCTAATTCACTCTCTACAAGCCCATAGTAGGCACATATTCATTCACTTGACAAATGTTTTCAAGTTTTCCTGTGAAACAGGCACTGGCTAAGTACAAGGGATACAATGGTGAACTAGACAGACAGAACCCTGCCTTCAGGAAGCCACTCAGACAAACAAGCAAGCTATTCCTAGAGTGTGATAAATTTCACTGATCCCCGTAATGGGGGCAGTAATGAAACTGAGAAAAATCCAGTTGGAGTTCCTTTTTTAGCTGCAATTCTCCTTAGCTCCTTTTTAGCTAAAGAAGGGGACATGAAGCAGGAGAGAGGCAACCATTTTATTCGCTACCACAAAAAAGAGAAAGAGGATTAAGATTGCCTAAAGAACTTTTAGAAATTCATTGTCCCCCCACCCCCATCATACAGTCTTGAAAGAACTTTATTTCTTCCTCTTTCGGTTCTGAGATCTCATGCTTTTCTGTACCTTCTTCCCAAGAAAACATGAAGAATACCATAGTCCTAAAGTGTTGAAAGTGGCACTTAGCAGCCTCATGAGGCCTTTTCATCTTCCCTCTCCAGGGTTCACCTGTTCTCAGACAACTCTCATAGCTTATCACATTGTAGCATCTGCACATTTGTTCATGGATCCATGCACTTCCACATTCAACAAGCATTTATGGAACCCAATGTGAGCCAGATGCTGTTAGGGACACAGTGCTGGACAGTGTCAGTACAATGACTGTAGAACTTTATGTTCAATGTAGTCATCATTAAGCCCTCTTTAAACCCCAAGCTTATAAATATACCCCCTCCAGCATTTGATAAATCTTTATTTTCTTCATGCTGGAAAATACTTAATATTTAATCCATTTGTTATTTATTTTGCGAGATGGTTTAAATTGATTTCCCCCAAATTGCTAACTAGTCATTCCCACAATATTTATAGAAATAAATCTTGCTTTCTGTCACTGTTGTATATCTCTTGAATCATAATCAATTTTTTATGCAAAGGGGCCATAGTTTTTCTAAAAAACTTATGAATGCCCTTTCCTTGGGGGTAGTCTATTTTTTTCCATTGCTGTCCCGGAGAAGGGGAGGAGAAAGGCCACCTACGGAAAGGATAAAAATTGTGGCACTCTTGTAAGACAGGAAGAAGAAATATAGGAGTTGAGAAGAGAGGAAAAACAGATGGGCAGATGATCAAACACCAATGACCTGGCTCACCCCTTAGGCTGAACCACTCCATCATCCAGGGGACAGGAAGTGAGAGGCAGTAGAAGCTTGCTCCTTCCTCCTGGCTTCTCAGGAAATAGCCTGGGAAAACTGCAATTTCCTTAGAAAGGTCCTACACACCACAGGGCACGACCATGGGGATGCTCAGGAGGATGATTGTTGATGGCTAAGAGAGGCACCCAGGTGAAGGGGCCATCATAGCACAGCCAGCATGAACAGAGCATCCAGAAGTCCCTATGGACCCTGATTGGGGATGGACGTGCTAAGAGAACCAGTGGACCAAAGAGTCTCTGGTTAAGATAAAGGAGCCACAGAGGGTGAACATATCATGGCTGAATACTATGGCAGAGTCTACAGATTTCAGCAGTGGGTACCAGCACACTGGCCAGAAAAGCTGGGACCTAACCCACCTCAACATCAATAGCACATGACACACAATGATCTTCTGTAACAAGGGGCAATCCAGTAGAATCCAGAAAGGACCCAAAGGACAGCACATTGTCAAAGGCATCCTCACCTCACTGCCATGAAAATATACAAGCCTCTCCCTGTTCTCAGATGCCATTTTGGAAAGGGGTGGGGGGTGGGGAACTTTCAGAGAGTTAGGGGTTTGAGTTTTACATGGACTGAGCATTTTACCACCAAAAGACTATTTCAAATCAGAAATGATTGAGTTGTATTAAATTTGACACATTAAAGCTTTTTCCACCATTAGCCTGAATGAAGGCTGAGAGGAGATGAGACCAGTTACAGGCATTTTTTACTCATGCATTATAGTATAATATGGAACACATAATATTATAATAGGAATATAGTATAATACATAAAACAACAAAAGAATTACATATTTTTCAATTTGTGGTTGAGTATAAAGTATTTCAACTATTATAGCTTTTTGCACTCCAAGATCTAATAGGGATAGCCTTTTTCAGTATACTTTTTCAGAATTTCCTTTGTAAATTCTAACTTTTCTCCCAGCTAAACTGTAATCCCTATCCCTATGATGTTTTAATTACTATTGTACTAAGTCTATAAATCACTGCAATTTGGGAAAAACTGACATCTTTACATGACCTAATCTTCCCATCTGGAAGATATTTACTTTTAATGAACATAGACAATTACGCTTCCCAAAGTGACCCTTCAATTTCAGAATCCCTGACTCTGCCAGACTGACCTGCTTTCATGAATAGTAACCAGCCAAATCCACATGTAAAATCACAGAGCCTCACCACAGAAAACTCCCTTGTGTTCTCTCAATCACTGGCCAACATTTATGAAGGCTCTTCATAAAGATAGGAACTGAAAATACAACTCCCATCCTCAAGAGTCTTATCATTTAGTTGGATAGGTGTGTAATATGCCCAGAAGGAAAAATAACCCTAAAAGATAGCATGTGTTTATAAAGTACCAAAAACGTTGTAACTACAGGAAGTGCTAAAATGATACAAAAAGGGGTGGGGGAAGGGACTGAGATCTTTGGATAGAAGAAGATGCAAATCTGAGTAGGATTTGAGAGAAGCCTTGACTGGTGGGGTCTTATTCAGACAGTTAAAGATAAGAGCCTAACACAATGTCCAGCACATAGTCAATAATTTACAAATATACAAGGAGGATGGGTTTGCCAGGCAGGGGCAATGGCACGGATAAGGACACAGTGGGAGGAATAAATGCATGTGATGTCTTGAGGAATAACAAATAGGTCAATTTCTCCATGAGGTGATGGAGAGCAGGTGGGAGAAGTGGACAAATTAGGGCAGTTTTAACCTGGTGATGTCTCATGATATATAATCACACCTAAGTTTCCTATTAGGTGCTCACAACTATCTAGATTTTGCTGTTGTTCTTCAATTCAATTCCGTAATCATTTACTAAGCACTTATATGTGCCAGGCATGAAAAGAAAAGTTACTCAGGATATAAATATGAGTAAGACATTGTGCAATCAAGGAGCTCCTAGTCAGTCAAACATATAAGCAAATGACTGCCAATCATTGGAGCAGGTATTGCCACAGAGAAATGCACATCATAAACTGGGAGCACAAGGGTGATGGTGCAGAAAGGCTTCTGGGAGGGGGTGGTATTTAAACTAAGACTTGGAGAATGAACAGGAGTTGTTAAGCACCAGGAAGGAGGGCCAGGATACCAGGAACAGACAGTGAAAAGGTAAGAGAGAACATGTCTATGGAACTACATGTGGTTAAGTATGGCTGAGAGGTGGCACTTGAGGGGCAGAGGGTAGGTCATAGGACCACAAAAATAGGAAGTGGGTTGGGTCATTTTTCAAAGAAGTCTGGTATTAATCCCATAAGCGATAGGGAATCACTGAAGACTTTTAGATGGAAAGAAGGAAGAAATTAGGCTTTTCTTTGAAAGGAAAAATTCTAACAGGATTAAAGGGGTATGAGAGAAGTAGGTCTCCCAGGAAGACC
>JAQZBX010020529.1:0-32934 GCA_029593785.1 Cabassous unicinctus
TTTTTGTTTTCAATTTCACAATTTCTGCTCTTATATTTGTTATTTTCTTCCTTCTGCTTACTTTGGGTTTATTTTTGTTCTCCTTTATCTAGTCTTAAGGTTTAAGTTTAGTTTCTTGATTTGAATATTTCTTCTTTTTTAAATTAAGCACAGGATAATAAAAAAATTTTTCTTTAAGCATTGCTTTACCTACTTCCCACATATTTTTATACACTGGAAGTTTAAGTTCATTCAGTTCAATATATCTTGAAATTACCCCTGTGATTTCTTCTTTGATCCATGGCTTATTTAGAAGTTTCCTGGGCATATAATTTTAGGTTGACAGCTTTTTCCTTTCAGTCACTCTCATCATCTGGCTTGCATTGTTTCTGTTGAGAAATTCTGGAACTTTTAGAATGATTCTATACATAATTTGTCTTTTTTCTCTGGTTGCTTTTATGGTTTTTGCTTTATCACTATTTTTTAGCAGCTTGATTATGATGTTGGTGTTGTTTTCTTCATGTTTCTTCTCCTTGGGATTCATTGAGCTTCTAAAATCTGGGCATTTATAGTTTTTGTCCAATTTGGAAAAATTGTGGCCATTATTTCTTCAAACACTTTTTCTACAACCCCCTTCTCTCTCTTTGCCTGTTGGGATTTCAATTACACATAAGCAGCTCGTAGATGCTAATTTTTTTTTAAGATTTATTTTATTTATTTCTCCTCACCCCCTCATTGTTTTACACTCACTGTCTGTTCGTTGTGTGTTCATCTTCTTTTTAGGAGACACCGGGAACCGAATCTGGGACCTCCCATGTGGGAGGGAGGCACCCAATCACTTGAGCCACCTCCACTCCCCGCTTTGCTGCATCTCTCATCATGTCTTCCCTCCCTGTGTCTCCCGCTGCGTCATCCTGTTGCGTCAGCTTGGTGTCTTACTCGTCCCCTTCAGGAGAAACTGGGAACCAAACCCGGGACCTCCCATGTGGTAGGCAAGAGCTCAGTCACTTCAGCCATATCCGCTTCCCTCTGTTAATTCTTAAAATACTTTTTCTCTTTCATTTTGACAGAATTTTATGCCTTTTAAATTCACTATTCTTTCCTTCTACAATGTATAATTTGCTGTTAATCCCATTCAGAGTATTTTTATTTTAGATAATGTATTTTTTCATCTCTATAGGTTCAATTTGAGTCTTTCTTTGTATCTTCTGTTTCGCTTCACACCACATTCATGGTCTTCTCTACCTCTCTGAACAAATGGAGTATATTATTAATAGTTGTTTTAATGCCCCTCTTGGCCAATTCTATCCATCTCTTTCATGTCTGTTTAGTTTTGTTTTTCTCTCCTCTCCTATTTATACAGGTTGTACTTTCCTGCTTCTTTGAACGCCTAATAATTTTTTATTATGAATTTTATGTTTTAAGGACTGGATTTTGTAGTATTCCTTTAAGTATTGCTGGGTTTTGTAACAGTGTACAGTTAAATTAATTGGAAACAGTTCAATCTTTGAAGCTAACTTTTAAACTTTGTAATGGCATCCAGAACAGCCTCAAGTCTAGCGTTAATTTATCTCCATTAATGAGGCATACCCTTCTGAGTATTCCACCTGATTCTTTGTGTATTATGAAGCCTTTCCACTTTGCCTGGTGGAAACATAAACTATTTCCAGGCCTGTATAATCTCTGAGGATTGCTTTGCCTATTCCTTTCTGGTGTTTATTCCCCTTGGATAGTTTTCTCCCAGCATGCACAAATTGCTCCTCAGCCAAAGACTCAAGGAGACACCTCAGCAGATCTCTAAAGCATCTCTCTGTGCAGCTCTCATCTCTCCAGTCATTTCCTACACCAATTACACCCATTTTCGCCTCTGTCTCCTCAACTCAACAAGACCATTGGGCATTCTTTAAGTTTCCCTTTTCCACACTACGGCCTGGAAACTCTCTCTAGTCAGTAAGTTGGGGCAGTGGTAGGGCTCACACTTTCTCTAACAGATCACTGTCATGTGCTGCCTGCTGTCTAGAAACCATTGCTCAGCACAGTTATTTAGGGCAGGAAGTCCCTATTACTCTATCATAGCCAAAAGTGGGACAATTTCTCATTATTTATCAATTTAAATTTTTGTTTCATTTCTCTAAAAATCTATATCTTAAATCAATTTTAAGAGAACATACATAACTAATGTTTACTGTATGCTTGAAAAAAAATATTTGTAGTTGGAAGAATAAATGTTAGAATAAAATTTTCCTCAGTGATCAAGACATACAAAAATAAAATACAATCCTCAGGCTGGCTGTGTAACAACAAAGTTTTTATAGTTTTCAGGCCTGTCCTTATATCTCAATATTGTGGGAATTGCAAAGTAAGAAAAATAGCAGGGGAGATTTGCCCACTACTTCATTCTTTAATAAACACATCAAATATCTGGTATAACAAAGGAAATGCTTTAAGCATGAAGGTTGATACAAACCAGGAAATATTCTTGGTTTTATTACTCTTATAAGAAACTTAGAATCTAATAGGGGAGATAAAATATAGAAAGAAATGCTTACCACACTGTATTAGTCAGGGTTCTCTAGGAAAACAGAACTGACAGGAGATATGTGTAAATATTATGAAATTTTTATAAGAATTGTCTCATGAGACTGTGGGGATTAGCAAGTCCAAATTCCACAGGGCAGGCCACAAGCTAGGAACTCCAATGAAGGTTTTGATGAATTCCCCAGGAGACGCTGGCTGGCTGAAATTACTTCTCCTTTTAAAGCCTTCAACTGATTGGATGAGACTTCTCTCATTGTTGAAGAAAATTTCCTCAGTTTATTGTGGTCTAATCATCCAGAGATGCAATCAACTTACTGATGATTTAAATCCACAAAATATCCTCACTGTAACAATCAAGCTAGTGGCTTGCTTGACCAAACAACTGGACACCATCACCTGGCCAAGTTGACACAGAACTTAACTTCACACACACATACCAGTAAAAAGTAAATGGTAAAAATCAAGGTATTTCAAAAGAGTTAACAATTCATAGAGGAAAGAGATCACTCCTACCATGGGTTTTAAATACACCTGAGTTTTCCAAGTGTTGAAGTAAGATTTAAAAAGCAATGATTTCTATTTAAAAACTCGATCTACATTAACCTCTAGCAAAATGTATGAGGCTATATTTCAGAGTCCTAAACCCTGGATTTGTTTTTTTCTCTTTGAAAATGTAGGTTCTAGTTTACATTTCCCCCCCAAAATAATCCGTTCCAGCCACATAAATGACTTGCTCTGCTACAAGTCTATCATCTTGGATCACTTCTTTTACTATTTCAAGATGTATGTTTGCTGCATCATAGCAGAAGCTTTAAAATTTTCCAATTTCCAAATCACAACCACTGTACTTTTTTCTTTATATCATTGTTTCTCAAAGTGTGTTACATGGACCCATAATCATCCATGATCATCCTGGGCAATTTATGAAGAGGTTCCTAGGCATGACGTCCATTTTTGGTGAGGGAGGTGGGAAACCCACAAAACTATTTTGTTCATGTGAAATGTACACGAACAAAATAGTTTTATGGATTCATAAATATGAAATGTAGTTTTAATTATAATTTACAACACCCTTTTACTTTCTAAAGGACTGTTATATTCTCAGGGGTTTCATCCACATGCCCTATCAAGACTGTGTTGCTCAGCACACCTCAGCTACAATTCAGTTAGTGAACCAACTTATCTCAGATATCATTTTTATGTCATTTACACCACCATAATCTAAATTTACATTTTTCTTTGTTTTGTATCATATCCCCAATTCATAGGTTAGATAAGTATCTCAAAATGGACCACTGCTTGATGTTTTAAAACAGGGATGAAAATAGCAATGTAAACTACTGTGAGCAAAAATAGTAAAGAGAAATCCAGGGTGCATGCAGAATATCCGTTATGAAATTAAAGGTTATTTTATACTAAGAATAATCAGAGATTAAGAAAGAAGGATTAATTTGGCCCCTATCATCTGTTTTCCAAATTGACTATACTTCTCAGACACACTCAGATTCTAGGCAACTATAAAGTACTTGCCAATTTGCCAGAACACTGCCAACCCAAATTATTATAGGTACATTACAGTAAGCAGAAATCTAGCATGTTTAACATGCTAGTCTAAAAACATAAACTATACCTTTAGCTATCTCCCAAATCTACACAAGATATTTCTAACTGTAAAACTGTAAAATATATCTAAAAATATATTGTTTTGAAATATAACCATAGAAGATATTTTAATATTTGTTCTAATTGAAAAGAATTGAGGCAATGCAGTACTCTGCCTTAAGCTTAAACATATTAAAATACATTTTTTAGGTAACAACATCTTATTATGTTTAGATGAAGTCAATCTAAATATCAATTTTTTAAATTGTAAAACTTCTGAAGATGAATGAGGCTATTGTTAATAACTTCCTGCAAAAATCCCGGTAGTTTTAAATATTTACACCTAAACTAAAAACACAAGCACTTTCATATACAACACTGAATAGCAGATGGGATCATTTCCTACTATGTAGTATCAAAGGAAAAAAAGAACAGATTGTACTATTTCTGTTTGGACAGTAATAATATGAAGAGCAAAGTGTTTCCAAGAGATACCTGTGAATAAATATTGCAAAAATGTTTGTTTGTTTTTTTAATTGCTGTATGGTTCAAGCATCTGTAAACATACGAAGTACACATATGTATCTACATATATGTTGTCCTTTATAATAAATAATTAATATATTTTCATAATTATAAATGACCAAGAGTCCTTTTACCACAATAAGGACATATGGATTGTTATTAACGTTGAGTAACCAGTTTCTATTACGGCTTCTTCATTTTACCTGATCTCATATCCGGGCCTCTGCTCAGGGCACTGCCCTCATGCGGAAACGCCCGGGCTACTCCTCTGGGTCCTTCCGGCTTCCTAAAATTGGGTTTAACCCCAGATCCACTATTATTTATTACAGTGTACAGTTAGTTCTTGAGAAAAGATGGTAAGTTTCTGGGGTATTTTTCTTTCCTCTTTTTCTTTTGCTGTGTTTTTCTTTTTCAGTATTTATTTTAAGCTTTAAAAGACACAGAAAGCCTTCTTTCCTAATTGGGGTCCCATAGAAAACAGCTCGAGGCAGCAAGAGGGAGAAGGCATTAAGTGAGGAAAAGAAAGGGGTCAACAATGTAAGGGGCTGGCTTAGCGGGCCAGCCGTGGATTCGCAAGGAGCACCCAGCTGCCTCCGCAGCCTGCAGGGGAGGAGAGGACAGCGCTGCCCCAGGCGGCTCTTTGCGGTCGGGTGTCTCCCAGGAGCGTGTTAAGCCCCAGCCTCCGGGTGGGTCCCCGGGCAGCTCCAGCGAGCAGACCCTGCGCGCGGTGCCGGGTGAGGAGGCACTGCCAATCCAGTGTTCTGGGGACTCCCTGTCGTACTGAACAGCAAAATGTCACAACCTTGCATTTGTATAGCTCTTCATGCTTCTAAAAAGTTTCGCCATTTGAGTCTCGCAAGTGAATAAAATTGTACTATTTTACAACTGGAAAAAAAGAGCTTCAGTGCCTTCCAATGCCATCTGCTGCTTGCTGGTTTCCCTCTCCATCGCTGCCCTCTCGGGACAGCCCCTCCAGACCCCTCCCCAACTGCAAGTTCCTTGAGGCAAATAGCAAATCTCTTTTTTTTTGTTTGTTTTTCTGCTTGCCAAACATTTTTAAATGCTGACAACTGGCAGCACACTAAGAGTGCCAAATAAAAATAAACTTCCTTATTTAAATTCATTAATTTTTAAAAGTTCCCATGATCTTCGCAGCTTTATTTGTTTTCATGGGACAAGAGTCCCAAAGTACCACATACATTCTAATTAATTACTTGTATTACTCTAGCTAAAGCCAAGTTTTAGGCTTTTTTCCTGAAGACCAAAAAAAATAGGAGAAGAGTCTTAGTTGTAAAAGCCTTTACCAAAATCCCTATAAGCTCCCCATTATCCCAAATATTGAGATTTGACTACTCAAATTCACACTCTTCATTTCAAAAGAATTTCAACAAGCCTTGTGAAGGGTCCCAGGGGTACTAACATCATACAAGCAAGGTTTGAAGGCTCTAGGGGGAAACTGCTGTGAGTTGACAATACAATTTCTTAAGTGTAAGGAAAAGGAGACTACAGAGTACTGTAGAACAGATAGGAATGGCATGTCAACCCGTCTAGAATATGTCAACATGGAGTATCCTTCTCTTCACAAATTAAATAGTTGACATTTGAGAACCTGGTAAAAATGATGATTTGAAAATACTAATGTGACTACCTGGAACCAGCTAACATTATTTTACAAATATTATTCAACTAAAGGACAAGAGGTGACAGCCAATGTTGCATGCAATCAAGCAAAAACATTTTTTAAAAAGTTTTTATTTTAAAAATTGGACCTTTGCCTAGGAAATGCATTAACACAAAAAAGAACTATAAGAATATAAAGAGAACTTGATGGGTGAACAAAATTTGAGATAATAAGGCAAACAATGTGAAAATATTACAGAATATGAAAATCCTAAGAACATAGAGATGTCATAAAAATACTGTTAGAAGGTCTAGAAAAGTATTTCAAAGAAAGGCTATATTTTGTGTGATCAATGCTCAATAAAAATGTGGTGTTTTTCTACCCTTCTTTAATAACTCAGTCCAAAAGCCCTCAGTTGGAGCTGGGCAAGGTGATAAGAGACCAAGCAAGGGAAGGAGGGTCTCCCACACAGCCAGGTGTGGAATGTCAGGGTGAGGAGGAGCATTCAGACAGCCCATAGGAGACGCTGGAGGCTAAGTGGGGTGAGGGCAGCATCTGTGGGGAGAAGGGCATAGAAGCAGAAGGTTACCTACAAGGGAGATTGATCTGATAAGTAGGTATATACCAGCCAGGTTTCTTCCTGTCAGAGGAGGGAGAAAACCTGACCGAACTTGTGGGGTTGGGTTGGAATGGGAGGTAGCAGTGTGAACTCATTGTTTTCAGTATGAATATAGAGATAAACATAGATGTAAATGTGTATGTAGCTCTGACCACGAAGAGGGCCTGGGAACAGTGACACCCCAATAGTAATGAGCACACCCAAAGCCCAGATCCTGGTTTCTAAATACTATTCGTCACCAAAAGGAACAGGGCTCCTTGGAGAAAGAGCTGATATCAGAGCTGGTGCAAGGAAAGAACAAGATGAGCCTGGGGTACCTCACTATGCCAGAAAGTAAAGAAGTGCTTAAAGAATGATAGGAGACTTATCAGAAAAACAGAGAAGGTAGTCTAAGGGAAACCTACTGGTCAACCTGAGTCAGTTTGGGCATCCAAAAAATAATAATAATAGTAATGCCTTATAATCCATTGAGTAAAATAGGAAGCCATAGTCCATACTGATAAATATAAAAATAAATGAAAGAATAAACTGAGAAAGGAAAGTCTTTCCTTAGTAGAATGCTGACTAATATAAATATAGAAACACATTTATATACAGAAATATAGAAAGAAATGATAAAATTAGAAAAACTATGTGGCAACCATTACAGTAATTATTTCAAAGTAAAAATTATATCAAGCATTTAAAAATATGCATCTAATATGGTAAATTTTGAATGAAGAATGCTCTGAGCTTTCGTTTTCTAGCATCAAGTGGCTGAAGAAATATTAAAATTAAGAGTCAAGCTTTCCAAGTTGCTGGCTGGGCCTGGAGCATGTCACTCTAATTCTTAGTTTCCTCACCTGTGAATGGATATGAACTAGATTTATGGTTTTAAACTTTTAAATTCAAGAACATCTTTTCCCAAATAAAATCTTATATGAAGACACAATATATAAAATTCAGATAAATAATTGGGATTAAAATGTGATAAAATTTTCTGAGGGAAAAGTAACTAAAATGAGTATATTTACTGGAAAATGTTTGGAAATCTGGACCTTTGAGATTTCAAGGAAAAAAGTGTAGTATTCTATTCTAACTTAATATTGTCAATCTGACTTTCCCCTCATTTACAATAGTCAAGTTTAGTAGCCTTCTAGAGAAAGATGACTGAAGGATGAATTAACTCAGAAGCTAGTCTTCGAAAGATTATTATCTAGAAATATAAACAGTTTGTTTTCATTACATCAAACATAATTACCACTCAAAGGATTACACTAGACTATTGCCTCAATTATGGACTTACACTGGAAGTCACGATATACCAATAAGGAAATTAAGCTGGTAGGGAAGTTAGAGGTCACCTATTCTAAACTTTTATCACAGAGACCAGAAACCCATCTCATAATGAGAAGTACTCATTCACCTGTGTGGTGGGACACACAGTACCTCATAAGATACAGAGTTGATCTGGAACTAAAAGAGGTAAATGCCTTCTTTGATACTCTTACATTTGGTCTGAAAAATATTAGCTATTCTATGGAATGCACCGTGTCAAACAGCATAAAGAAAAAGGGTGTCACTAAAGGAGGATGAAGAAATCTAAATTACAGTGTGAAAGGGAAATGTAATTTTTCTATTTGGATATAGTGAAAACTAAGACATCAAATTATTGAACTTCAAAGATAAAGAAAGAATTGTTCAGGCATCCAGATAGAAAAATCAATGTGGGAAAATCAGATTTTGTCCTCAGATTTTTCCATAACAATAAAAAAGTCAGAAGGCAATAGAACGTAATTTGGAGGGAAGGAAAAGGGGACTCAAGAATATCATGTGTAGGCAAATTATTATTCATATATAAAGACAACAGGCATTCTCAAACCTAAAAGAACTAAAAAAAAAAATACCCATAAGCCATTCTTGAAAGTACTACTTGACAATGAAATCCAAGCAATTAACAACTGAGTCAAAACTTTTTTAAAAAAACTCAGGAGCATAGAAACAGCTTGGTAAAATGACGTATGGTGAGCACTTAATTCAAATATAAAACAATAGAAATATAGTAGCTTTATGATTACAAAACAAAAGATGACCATTATCTGAAAATGTAGACTTTATCACATAAAAATTAGGAGGTGGTGGGGAAGGGGTATGGTATAATTTGTAAGAGGGTGAATATTTCATCTTTCATAGATGAGGTCAAAAACTGAATAACGGAGAAAAGCAAAAAACCCCTACCTGAAGCACTTAAATGCTTTTCTTACTCTCTTTTCCTAAACATAGAGGGTTCTTTCAGAGCTCTTTTAGAGAAGAAAAAAAAGGTATTTGAAGTTCAAACATTCCATAGTATATTCATTAAAGTAAAAGTAAATATTTTTAATTTAAAATAGCATCTGTTGAATGATCTGATTTTTAAAAGTATTTTTGTCTATAGGCAATATGTATAGAATGATCTACACCTAATGTCAATGATAGTTATTTCTGGGTAGTGGAATTTAACACTTCTTTGAAATTCATATTTATGCCTGGGCTGTATATTGCCTATGGGCATTTGGCACCCACGTACATCCCATCTCCTGCCACCCTGCCGAGTGCAACAGCTAGAAAGCTAAAAACTATACTCCCTCAGGACCTGGATGTGATTTAGGTCTTGCCAATCAGATGCACTAGATTTGGAAAGTAAAAGTGAAGCAGAGACTACTTTCTTGCTGTTGGGGTAGAAACAAACAAGGTCTCACAGGTATGTGTGTTTGCAGTGCCTGAAATCCATATTTCAGAGTCTAGGCTCCAGTTGTGTATCTGTGAGATGTGGCAGAGGCCGTGGTGCTGCTCTCTGACCTCAGGATCGCATCTTAACACTTACAGCCTCTGAATTTTACTGACTCAAACCTCTCAGGGATTCTGTAAGAACCCAACTCCCTGAATTAAATCCCTTTCTGCTGAAAATACCTAGAATGTTTTGGTTCCTGCACTGAAATCTCAAGATTAATTTTACTGCATTTAAAAAATTCTTTATAATTGCAAATATCATATTTATTTTTGTAAAAACAATAAAGTGATTTTAGTTAAAAAAAAAAAAGAAAACAAAAAGAATGGAAGCAAATATGCCAGCATGCAAACACTGTTTAATTCTGGATGAAAGGGAAAATTCAAGGCTATTATCTCCCTTTTACTTTTCTATACCTTTTTTCCAGTAATGTTTCTTTTGAAAGAAATAAATAGATCATTTTGGCCATAGTGTGGAGTGAGGATGGAGGGAGGCAAGCCTGGAATCAAGAAAAAAATTTAGAACGCTGATGCAATAATCACAAACTACCTTTGTAGCCCACATTATAACTAGATAGTTTTGTCCTAATTCTATTTGGTTGAACTAGAAGTAGACAACATTTAAATCTGTATGGTCAGCCACCCCTTCTATTTTCTTTATCCAGAATAGAAGATAAGTACCTTGAATCAAGTACCATACTAGTCAAAAGATTTTTCTAAATACGCTGACCCAATTCACTCTTACAATTTTATTAAACAGGTAAAAATCCAAAGACAGGGCAAAGGAGAATAAAAGTTACTTTAAAATTTCAATTGTTTTAGATGAACAATATTCAGAAAATTGTATTTGTCATCCCTTGTAAAAGTATATTATTAATTCTTTTTTTCACTTGGGTAACTGATTTTATTCTCTTGGTATTGCAACATGAAGCCAAGTGCCACCAGTAATAATCAATAATGAAGTTTCATTCAAGCTTTCCAAGATCCTGACAACAGAATTTCCCTAATGATGTACTTCTGCTCTGAAGTTTACAACATCATCCTTTTAAGTATTAATAAAATGCAGGTCTAAGCCGTATTAGAAAAAAATACCATCTATTTTTACAAGTAGCATTAACAGTCATAATAAGGCCAGAATAATCAAGTAGTTTCTAGTCTTTCTATACACTAGTCTCAAAGGCAATGTTATAGAATTTATTAAATGGTCTAGTGGAGGGATTATTACAAAATATTGGCAATTTAAAAGCACCAGGAAGAACGTCTAAACTGAATTGCCAAAGGGGAGTGAAGAAAGGATAAAGAGAAAGTGATGCATAATTCTAGATTCTATAAAAGTTGATCAAGGAAAAACTTTGGAAACTTTTGTTTTAACAGGGTAAAAATCTTACAAACAGGTAAACTACCAAAAGAAAACACACACACATTTTAAAACACAGAATGCATTCTAATAATCTATAATTATTTCTCAATGCTGTAGATGTTTGAAACTATATCAAATTATTTAAATTAGTAGATCTAAGCAGTTTCCCTTAGCAGGACCACGTGATCATATCACTGTAGAAAAATATCTGAAAAGCACATATTTAGAAACCAATATTCTGTTGTTTCCATATTCTTGGGGGCGAAAAAAACAAGAATTAGAGTTTTGATAAAATAATTAAATTCTCGACATTATATTTTAAAACTCTATGGTCACAGGAAATAGAAACAAAAATAAAATGTAGCCAACTGTAGGAAAAAAATGGTTAACCTAAGCCTGAACAGCAGTAAATCTTCTGGAAAATGGGAAATAAAAAGAGGGTTTTAATGTTTTTTCACAAAACACTTTACGAAAATAAATATCATGATTTGCTCCTTCTAGCTTTGTTGAGGTTGATTTTCCTCATCTCTCTTCAAATGGACACTGTTCAAAGGGCTAATGAAAAAAGTTTCCAAGACAAGGATATGATAAGTAAAAGAAAATAAATGACTACTTTACTATACATTACACATTCAAATATATCACACATTAAATTTTTTTCTTTGATATATAATATTGAGCTGCCTCCTCTCCAACCCAACAGTCTATTACAAAAACAAATAACAATTTTCATTAGTTATGTAATTTTTAAGAATTTATTTTAAGTTAGTGTCTTGGTACCTCAAGAAGAGAACAAGACTTGGTTTTTTTTAAAGAAAATCATCAACTAAATTTCAAGGAATTTATTAACAGAGAGCTTTTGCAAAATATTTATAAACACCATCTGCAATTTCCAGAAAAGGGCTATAAGATGCTTATATAAATGATCCAAAATGGAAAGTAAACTCATAAAGTGGGCTCACATTAAAAAGCAAAGGACTATTAAAGGCAGTTTAAAGCTTACTGCATAATAAGTTCTTTAAAAGTGTTCAGGAGATTTAATTTCTTCAAAAAAAAAAAAAGGTAGGTTCAATTAAGAGCATAGAAATCAAGGATGGAATTAACTAACATGGGTGGAATTGAGGGGATAATGAGTTTGTAAAATGTAGATAGCCCTCTGAAAATAGGAACGAGTAGGAGGAAGCTGCTGAAAACAGGTAGCAGCAAGTGCTCACCATGGTAACCATGACAACTAGATGCGCATCAATCATGGAATGATCCTGAGAGATTCCTCACCTTCACCTTCCTTAAATTCCACTTAGACTTGAATAAAGTCACAGTTAGGTAGTCTACATAAGCTGGCAGCTGCAATGGAGACTTGTTGACATAAACTGTTAAGGGCTAATTTTCAAAGGGACTTCTGAATCATCTGCAAATTAAGGAGAGAGAATGCCAGTATGTGGTTTATAGATTAACACTGGTATAAAAATAATGACAGTAGAAGTCGAGCCAAGTACTTATTGCACTTTTACACTTAGGTCTTATAGTCACTGATGTCCTTGATCCCAAGAGACACACTTTCGTGATCAAGTAAATATTTTAGTTGTAAAGTTATTTCACTTCAGAACAGTAAGAAACAATGCAGCATGGCAGCCAGAAATCTGCCAGCCCTAAAACTAACATTCTGCACGTACTGCCCAATTGGAGGGATTTTTACACTTTCAAACACCACTAGCAAATTTAGACATGGACTTAACAAATAGCAGAAACATGACTTAAACCAGAATACAAGAGAGACTAAAAGCGATTGAAGCTTGCTTTTACATAGTTCATCTCATTTAATCCTCATAACAACCCAACAAGGTGAATATAAGTATCTCTGTTTTAAAATTAGGAAACTGAGACTGGAAGAAGCCACATAATTCACTTACTGTTATAAAACTAGTAACTATGAGGCAGAAGGACCTATATGCCTTAAAAACCCAAGCAGTATCTGTTACGTTACATTTTACTCTAATGTTCAATGTGAAAAAAAGCACCAGGTAATACTTACTTCAAGAGTATACTGGAATTACAAAGATTAATAAAAACACACCCGCTGTAAGATGTTAGAACAAGATGTTAGGGCATGAGTGTATAGAAGGATGGATACCTGTTTTGAAACATTATCTGAGTGAGGACATACATAGGTAAAGATAGGGCAAGGACTTTTTTTCTTTTTGCCCTACCATAATGTGGATTATTTCAGCTGTCATCTTACTAGCTATTTTAACATATTACTAATAATGAAAAAGTTGTCAAATATTTTGTTTTATCTATTCAAAGAAGAAAAGGGGAAATAGAAAATCTAGATGCTTTTAGGAATTGATTTTGACTGAGATGCCTGAACTTTTATCATTATCAGAATAGGGCTCTTGGTAGATGACAGGCAGATCTTACAGAAGACAAGAAACTATAATAATAATAATGTTTACAAATAATAGAAATCATATTATGAAGAATTACTCTAACTAAGCTCTTACCCTTTGAAAAGAAACACACACACATTATCTAAGTAATAATTTTGTATGTCCAAAACACAAGAATTCAGATATATCCACATCCTTCAACTACTATTAAGTTTTCTACTTTGTACCATAAAACCATAATGACTATAATGAAACAAAGATCTTTCATTCAGAAACACATACTAGTCCATAACTACGACTATACACAGAATTGCGGAGCTTTTTGAATTGCTCTTTTATTGTTGTGGGCAGTCTTTAAAAACACCACCGTGGCAATTTCCATGAGACCCTGAAAAAAGCTCCATGAATTTGGTAGGCACTAAATAAAGCGTTTCAAGGTGAGGTTAACAAAGCACCACAGCAGCGTATTAGGAGGAAAGGCCACTGTGGGGTTCAGTGTTGCTAGAACACCATTCTCCCCGGGTGCCTGATTTCTTTCGCTCATTCTTCAAGTCTCAATTCCAAGTGACAGCCTCCTTCTCTGTATGTTGCGTCTGTTACAGCATGCATCCACTGCCAGAAATATTTTTATAAATGGCTGCCTCCCCCACTACAGGAAAAGAATGCTTTCTACTAATTTACATCCCAACACAGAATGAACCCTTAATAAACAGCAAACAAACAAAAATAGGTATTAACACTCAGTACACCCTGCTATAAGATGCTGATTCTGTCTAATGAGCAGGATGCTCATCTAAAATGGTGTTGCCCATCTCATGCAGACATCAAAGAGAAGCATGAGTAGTACCACAACAGCTAAAATACATCAAATAAGTTCTCAGTATTAGAACTATTCCCTTGTTCATTCAACAAATATTGTTTAAGCATCTACTATGTGACAGCAAGTGTTCTAGGCCCAGATGATAGAGCACAGAACAAACGAGACAAGCATCCTGCCCTGGTGGAGTTTATAGTCTAGTGTTTGCAGATGGACAATAGAGAAAATAAATAAATACACTATATAATATGTTAGACAGTGATCAAGCTAAGGGGAAATAAAGAAGGAAAGGAGGCTGGAGGCGCCAGGCTGAGGGCAGAGTCGCAATTTAGGATAGCATGCTCAGGGGTTATTAAAGACACTTTTTCTGTTGTTTTAAAAACTTACTAGTGGGAGCCGCGGTGCGGGCAGGTGGGTAAAATAAAAAATAAATAAATAAATAAAAATTAAAAAAAGAAACTAGTTAAAAATACTGTGTTCTAAGATGTTAATTATAAATAAAACACCATATACATTACCACCACTAGGCTTTCATAATGAGTTTTCGCAATCTAGTAAATTTAGAAACTCTCTTAAACAGAGCTAATGGCAAGCCACTGTCTCATGATAATGGGCAATATGTGTTTCTTTGCAAGGTAAACGTGGCTTTTTTCCCTTGACCATGGCAAAGGGTAAAGTTTGCTTCAGATGCTGGTTTTGCTTTAAAGTTCAAATGCACAATGGCACATCGTCAATACTCATTTAATATTAATAGAATAACTAACATCTATAAAGTGCTAACTTTGTGCAGCCATTTGCTAAAAACTCATTTCATTGAACCCCTCACAATAACACTAGGAGATAGCTGCTATTATTATCCCAATTTTACAGATGAAACTGTGGTTTAGAGAGACTAAGTAACTTTCCCAGTCACTGAGACCGTAAATAGGGCAACTGGGAATTCAGACAGGCCTTCATCAAAAATCAAAGTCCCCACTCCTAACCACAACACTCAACAGCCTGGAAGACAGAGCCGTCACGTTATGCAGCATTTCAATAGACCCACTTATTAACTGTTCAAATATAAACTTAATACCGAAAGAGACCTCATATCAAAAGGTTTTCTGGTAACTCAAACACTAAGCAATATAAATTCCCAGAAGCAAAATACAGCCCCTATTTTTAAAGATCAACTTGGGAATCTGTTATATAAACATAATGAGTGCAATGCCAGAGGAGTGATGATGGGGGAAAGGAAATCAAATATAACTGATAAAAACAAAAGTAAACAGCATACTTCTGTCTTTATTAAAGAATATCTCTAGTCCCAGAGTTGTTCCTTTTAAACTAAACCAACAAAGAAGTGAGATATGTAGTACTGATTGATAGATTGACTGTAGTAATAATTAATAGTTAAACTGAAATATTAACTTTGCTTTCATACAAAATGATAAAATTATCAAAGTCTGATAATTTTTTTCTCCTGAGGAACAAAAATACGAAACTCGCCAGAGTTAGGGTTTGTTTAATAGCTGTTTTCCTATAGAATCATTTCTATAGGAAATGTGGATAGCATAGAACAGTGTAGTTTTCCTTGAAAAGTACAGATGTTAATGATATTTTTCCTTTAAAATATATTTTAATATATAAAAAGTTAAAGAAATAGTGTTTTTACTATGTGTAAAACTATATTAAACGTTGTGTTGTGTTCAGTAATGCCAGCAAGTTACAGGACATTGCCGGATGGACAGTGATTCAAAGGCAGCAATTCTGCTATGACTTGTCAGCTGATGTATGCTATCACTGGTCTGAGCCATGTATTTTGTCTGGTAATGTCAAAATATATTTCAATGGCTTCTGCATAGGGAGCATTTCTAGTAGACAAACTTGTATTCTTTCTCAGAGGCTGAAAGAAAGGAATTTTTCACAAACAAGGTATATTTTATCAAACGAGTTCCTGCTAGTCTTCTGTCAGTGTATTGTAATTTGCTAAGTATTTTTGGTAAGAATAAGTTTTAGAAATGCTACCAATAGCTCTGGCTTCTTATTATCAATATTTACCCTTTGCTTATCATAAAAATTTAGGCTATGCAGACTTTCAGCCTCTAACATCTCAAAAATATCTTAACAGAAATCATAATCATGTTTGTAAGTATGGATATCACTTTTGGTTTTTGTTGTTTTTTTAATTTTATAGAAATTGTAAATTATTGAATTTATTCCTTCATATACAAGCAGAGAAATTAATGCAAACTTTTATGTAAACAATCCCATCTTTGATTATTCCAACAGAAATGTTAAATCCACCTCTAGAAATATGAAGAATTATGCCACCTATTTAGCAGATTTGTTTTATTAATACTAATAGAGTGGTGTTTGAATTCCTTTGGTTAGTAAGAATTCAAATTTTCTATTAGTATTTCTTTGGGTATTTTTTAAATAATTTTTTAAATTTTTAAAGTAGCTTTAGATTACATAAATGTTACATAAAAAGTATAGGGGATTCCCATATGCCCCACTCCCTACTCCTCCCACACTTTCCCACATCAACAACATCCCTCATTAGTGTGGTACATTTGTTACAATTGATGAACACATATTGAAGCACTGCTACTAACCATGGATTATAGTTTACATTATAGTTTGCACTCTGTCCCACATAATTTTGTAGTTTATGAAAAAATATACAATGGCCTGTATCTGTCACTGCAATGTCATGCAGGACAATTCCAATGTCCTGAAATTGCTCCCATATTACACCTATTCTTCCCTGTCCCATCTCTCAGAACCTCTGATAGCTACTGCCTATAAGTCAATGATAAGAATGCTTTAATTGCTAGAATAATAATAAGTCTATAGTAGAATAATAATAAGTCTACTTTAGTCTCTTGTTCATTCCCCCATCTTGAGGATTTTGGGATGGTGATGCCCACTCTGCTTCCGATTGAGAAGGGGTTTAGATTCCATGGAGCAGATGGATGGAACTACCTTGCTTGTAGTTGCAGACACTCTCTGTTCCTTGGGATAGGAATTGTCCATCATCATCTCCTTGTTAGTTGTCCTGGGTGAGTCCAATGAATTGGAGAGTAGGTGTTACAACTCTGCTGAAATTCAGGACACAACTGGTACATGGACAGATCAAAGATTTAAGTCTCTGGGACATATATTTACCAAATAAAGGGCTAACTATAAGTTCAAATAAAAGGGGCAGAAGGGCCATGTGTAGAGAACCTATAAATGAGCCTAACTCTGTTACACTGGGGAGCATAAATTCTAAAGTAAGGGCCACTGTCAGAGTGCTGAATATATGAGCTGTCTGCCCTGCTTATAGTTTCTGGATGTCTCTAGAGCCCTCAGAAGCCCCTCTGTTTTAAGCACTGTTTACTGTGACAGTCAATGAGCTCCTGCTGAGACTTGCATAAGTGTAACCTCTGGAATGACCTCCTGACTCACTTTGAAATCTCTTAGCCATAAAAACTCATTTGTATTTACCATTTCCCCCCTTTGGTCAAGGTCTTTTTCCAGATGCATCACTAGTTGGTGATTGGTAATAATTCCTCAGTGCCAGGGAGGCTCATCCCCAGGTGTCATGCCCCATGTGTGGGGGAAGGTAGTGCATTTATATGCTGAGTTTGGATTAGAGAGAGGTCTCATTTGAGCAATGAGGAGGTTTTCAGTAGCTAACTCTTAGGCAGTATATAGCTAAGTTTCAATTTCACAAGACAAAGTTCATAAGTACAATCATCATCTGTTTGTATTTTTTGTACTAATATTGAGGTACATCTGAATTTTAAAAGTAAAGTTAATTTTTATTACAAAAGCAATACATATAACTTGCAGAAAAGTTAAAATATATATATAAATAAAGAGAATAAACACCCATATATATGTGTGTATGTATGTAAAAAAAGGGGCTCAGAATCTACGTAGGGTATTGTAATCTCCTTTTTATGTCTAATACATTGTGAGTCTCTTCCATGCCATAACAATATAGATTAAGTGATTCGTTTATTTATACTTATCCACTCAGTATCTACAAGCACCTTCTGTCTGCCTAGCACTATGCACCACATTGAAGTATTATTTTGGTATGGATATATCATAACTCATTTAACCAATATTTTATTATTGGACATTTGTATTATAAACAAAGTATATTTTCTCAAAACCTGTAAAAGTGTACAGTGCATTTGTAAGCCATAATGTAAACCGTTGACCATGGTTGACAGCAATGCTTCAATATTTGTTCATCAATTTTAACAAGTGTACCATACTCATGTAAGATGTTATGTTATTAATAGAGGAAAATGTGAGGGAGAGAGAGGGTGGGGTATAGGGAATCCCCTATATTTCTATGTGACTTTTTAGTAAACTAAAGCTTCTTTGAAAATAAAGTGAAAAAAATAAGGTGCTGGGGGAACATACAGAAGAAATTGTCACTGTACATAAAAGATAACAGATATTACAGTGATGAAAGACACAATGCAAAAAAATTTTTTTTGTATTTTATGTGTTTTTTTATTTTTTTTATTTTTTATTCTTTTTATTTTTCTGGCTTCAATTTGGAGGAGAGTTTTGGATTGCAGAAGGGTCATAACTGTGGCAGGGGAGGGTCACTGGTGCAGGGTGTCAGTGGTGGGTGTATGTGTAGGGAGGGGTGCACCTGAGGCATGCCTCTATGGAATATGAATGTGTTCATATGGTCATGGGTGTTGTCTTGGTGGGTGGAGACCCACACAATAATCAAAAGAATATTGAATTCCCATCCTGGGGAGTCCTGCTACATTCTCTAATAAAGTGGCAAGAATCCCTAGAGTACATGGGTAGTGCCTAGCGAAGGAGGACAGACCAATACGCCAGGCCCTTGATATTAATGCTTGTACTTATGAACCTTGTTCTTGTGAAATTGAAACTTAGCCTAGTATTATATATTGTCTAAGAGTTACCTCCTGAAAGCCTCCTTGTTGCTCAAATGTGGCTGCTCTCTAAGCCAAACTCAGCATATAAACTCACTATCTTCACACACACACACACGCGCGCGCACACACACACACACACACACACCAGTGATGGGATATGACTCCCAGGGATGAGCCTCCTGGTATGGAGGGATTATTACCAAGCGCCAACTAGCAATGCATTTGGAAAAAGACCTTGACCAAAAGGGGTAAATATTAAATACAAATGAGTTTTTATGCCTAAGAGATTTCAAAGTGAGTCAGGAGATCATTCCAGAGGTTACACTTAAGGATCTCACTGACTGCCACAGTAAACAATGCCTCAAGCAGGGAGGTCCCTGAGGGCTCTAGAGACACCTAGACACTATAGGCAGGGCAGACAATTCCAGGAATTCGGCATCCTGTCAGTGGGTCTTTCCTTGGACTATGTGATAACATATCCACGCAATGTATCAGAGTTAGACTTATTTATAATTTTCCTACACATGGATCTTATGCCCCTTTTATTTGAACCTATAATTAGCACTATACCCACTAAATATGTGTCCCAGAGACTTAAATCTCCCAGCGGTTAATATCCAAGTTAAGCAATGAATCTCAGGAGAGTTGCAGCCAACATTTACTCTCCAGTTTATCAGACTCACCCAGGACAACTAACAAAAGGATGATGATGGACAATGCCCATCCAAAAAAACAGAGTATCTATAACTGCAAGCAAGACAGTTCCATCCATCTGTGCCATGGGATCTAAGCCCCCTCTCAATCGGAAGCAGAGTGGGCATCACCATCCCAAAATCCTCAAAATTGAGGAATCAACAATCATAAGGGGGGAATGCACCTATGGACTAAAGTAGACTTATTATTATTCTAGTAATAGAAGAACTTTTATCACTGCTATAAAGGCAGTGGTCACCAGAGTTTCTGAGGGGAGGGAGAGGGAAGAATAGGCGTAAAGTTTGGGCATTTTGGGGACACTGGAATTGTTCTGCATAGCATTGCAATGACAGATACCGGCCATTATACATTTTGTCAACACCTATAAAATTGTGGTGCAAAGTGTAAACTATAAGGTAAACTATGGACCATGGTTAGTAGCAATGCTTCAATATGTGTTCATCAATTGTAACAAATGTACCACACTAACGAAAGATGTTAATGGGAAAAAGTGTGTTTGGGGGTATATGGGAATCCCCTATATTTTCAATGTAACATTTATATAATCTAAAGCTTCTGTTAAAATAAAATAATAAAAAAAACAAAGTATAAGAAGTATAATTCTAGCTAAATACTGCAGGAAGTGGGAAATTATTTGCCTTTTAAATTGGTTCATGATGAATTTCAATGTCAAGATCTAATAAGCTATTTTCTTCTTGTTGTTTTCTTCCTTTAGTGCCACAGTTTAAGATTTTCTCTAACCCAGAAACCATGCAAATATTTACCTACAATTATTATGGCATTTTTATGATTCATTTACTCTAAATTTGAACTCTGACTCACCTGGAAATTACATAGTACATAGTAAGAGGTAGGGCTTGAGCTTCAACTTTTTTTTTAACTAAATATCATTGTAATTGGACAAAATTGATAGCATCTGTTAAGATTTATTTTGCCCTTCAGCAAAGTTTTGTACTTTCTTCATGTCTTGCACATTAATTGATAAGCTTATTTTCCACTTTTGTTTTGCTAAGTTTCCTTGTAATACTATTTGAGTTTATAGAGAGCCACTCCTTAGAAATGTATTTTGTAATTTGAAATGTTTAATATAGCTCGGATTGAACTATGGATGGTTCGTTAAAGTGTACATCAAGCTCCCTAGGCTTTATCAGACTGTAGGGACACATGAGTTGCACGATGACAATGACCTATACTTTACCAGCTACTTTCCTTACCTGCTCTTACAGGGCCCTAGTCCCCCTCCTTCACAGTATTTCCTAGAGAATGTCTAACACATGCTCATAGTTTTCTACTCCCATCCCCCATTATACAGGTAAGTCAAGCACATATGACTTCTGTTCACTCCAGCCTCCCAATTATTCCACATACACAGGGGACCTTAGGGTAATAAGGCCATATAGTGACTTTTTCCCCAATCCCTTCTTTATACCCACTCTACCTTCCGTAACAAAGAAGAATGGAGGAGGTGACCCAACAAGCTATAGTGCTTCTTCTTTAAGAAGAGGAGAAGAAAGACCACAAATACTCACATGGTGATCATTTTGCCCTGTTGTTAAATATACGGATGATGATGAGGCAGAAGGGTTTATTGCCAGGGGAAAGCTGAGTCTCCTTCAACATTCTCCTTTGGTACTGTGGAATCTTTACTAGTTCTATGATAAAATCTCTGCCTACCTCTCAGATGATACCCTACCTACAAAAAGGTTTACAAACAGCTCTGATTTCTAGCTGGCGAAGGGCAAGACAAGATGGGAATTCACGATAATGAGTTCTTTCACTATATGACTGGAAGATTTCATCTCACTCACTTGCTTCGATACAGAGGAACTTGCTTGAAAGAGTGCCACTCACCTCACTCTTGAGGTGCTTCTTGAATAAAGAGCTGACATTTGCTAAGCATTTTCTGTGTGCCAGGCACGGAACTAAGGACTTTGTCTCTTTAATCCTTACAAGAGCCTTTTGAGGGTTTACATATGCGCAAACTCTAGCTTAGAGACGTTCCATAACTTACCCTATAAGAACAGGGACTGGGACTTAAGAGGGACTTGATACATTTCAGGACTTCATTTGTTTGTTTGTTTGTTTTTAATTTCAAATGAGATCTATTTATTTCTTTGGAGAACTTTCTTTTTCATGTCCTAAATAAAATATTTTTTTGTATTTAACTAATGGAGGGACCCCAGCTGCACATACATGATCTACAGTCTTTCCCAGAAAAACCTACTATTAATGCATCTGTGAAGCCTATTTAAAATAATTAGAACTATATTGCTTCTTTTAGCAGTCTTTCTTTTCTTTTTTTTTTCTTTATTTTTTTTTTATTAGAATGACTAAAGTTTAATTCTTGGATTTTATGTTTGCCAATTATCTTGTCCTCCACCCTACCTCAGCTGCTCAGTCAGTTCCACCCTAGGACCAGACTCAAGCCTTCACTCTTTACCCAACATAAAATTCCATAGCTTGTCATTATAATCTCTCCTTTGTATCCACCATCAATCTCCCTGACCCCTCCTGTCTCGGCTGCACTTAGGCAAACCACAACCCTGGTTTAACCCAGTTCTCCACTTACTCCAAGCCTACACCCCTGCAGCTGAACATGGTCTCACCACCAGCCTGACGGTGCTTACTTTAAATTCAAGGTCACTTACCTCGGGTGTGTCCTAAATGCTGCCTGATATTCATACTGTACTTCCCTAGTGCCTTCATCTTCCCACTCCTCTTGTTCCAGTATTTCATACCTTTTCCTCTCTCATCTCCAATACCTTCTCTCCCATCTTGAGCCTCAGATGTCCTATGTCACTGAGAAAATCGAAACAATCAGAAAAGAACTTCCAAAGCACCTCCCCCCTGCAATTACCTACGTGCTATGGATAAACTGTCAAGTAAAGGCCAGCTCCTCACTAGAGCCCATCCAGCCTCGCTTTTCACCACTGATGATATTTTGTAACTGATCTTACTCTTTTGGTTGCCAGGAAGCTTGGGAGCAAACTTACAACTCATCTTTAACTGTACACAACACCCCGATATCTACCTCCTAACCTTCCTGCTGTTCTCATAGTCCTTTTCTGTCTGTATTTTACCTGAACTTGATTCACAGTATTGAATGTAAGGCCACTTCAAGTACTTTGACAAAGTGGGAAGATAACAGTATATAAAAATAAACTGGGCTACATAATGTTTGTAACTAACAGTACTAATATGTGGGGATGAAAGTGGTTTAAAGGGAAAGTCTAAGGTCATGTAGGTTACTAAAAGGAAAGCCTAAAAATGTAAGATGGGACTGTAAAATATAGTAAAACCGTATGTGAAATATGAATATGGATAAAATTGCATATGTAAAATCACCTGTCTTTGAAACTGAACAAATATATGTTAATACTACAAGATGTTAATACCAGACAAAAAAAGAAACCAGGCATAAAGTACTACATATTGTATGATTCCATTTTTATAAAATGTAAAAATAAATCAATTTAAAAGATGAAATTACATTAGTGGGTATGTAGGGCTGGGGAAGGACTGCTAAGGGGTGTGGATTTTTTCTTTTTGGAGAAATGAAGTTGTTCTAAAATTTTTGTGGTGATGAATGCACAATATTGTGATTATACTAAAAGCCAATGATTATACACTTTGGATAGATCATATGGTATGTGAATATATCTCAACTTAAGTGCTTAATAAATAAATAAATGATTGTGCAAGAATAGCCAGAAACAGCAGCTATGTACAGCAGGGGAAGCATAGAGAGATTGAGAGGTGAAGAATTTTTGTTTGTTTTTTTGCTTATTATTATTATTGTTACTATTGAAATAATGAAAATGCACTAATAATGATTGAAGTGATGAATGCACAACTATGTGATTTTACCAAATGCCACTGATTGTACACTTTGGATGAACTGTATGCTTTATTAATATGTATCTAAAAAACTGATTTGTTTAAAAAAATAATAAATTGGGCTGAGAAATAGGGAAAAGGGGGGCACTCCAGGTATACAAATAACAAGTGCAAACCTTTGGAGGTATGAAAATGCCCGCCTTACTTTGGTGTGATTGGACTCAGAATGCTAGGGTGGCAGCCCCATCGACTCTGCCCAGGACATTCTCTCCCCAGATATCTGCATCTGTATCTGTGAGCTCACATCACTTCATTCAAATCTCTGCTCAAATAAGACTTGACCAAAAAGAGTCCTTCCTTTACCCACTCACCCAAAACCCTTCACATACACCGTGCATGCATCCACCACTCCATCACTCTCTCTCTCTCTCCTTACCCTGTTTTCGTTTTCTTTCATTCCACTTAAGAACACCTGATATTATATGTTTATTTGTCTATATGTTTACTAACTCCTCCCTTAATATAATATAAGTTCTATAACAGCAGGCCTTTGTGTTTTATTTTACTATCCCAACACTTTAATAACAATACTCAATAAAGCCTGGTTGAATAATAGAAATGTAATTTAATATAAAATTGAGAAAGACCTAACAAGCAAGCTATGCTAAGAAAGGGAGACTTTATCCCCTAGCAATGGGAAGTATCAGAGAGTTTATGAAAAATGTATTTTGATCACACTTCCCTTTTACAATAAGATAACTCTGGCATGGAATAGGAAATGGACCAGAGAGGAAATCTCTGGCTAAAATTCAAATGGCCGATGATAAAAGTTAAATGAATACAGCGTAAGCAGCCATAGAGATGGAGAAGGAATGAATTTACAAAAGCTCCAGGCAGTACATGGTACTGTATATGATAACAGTTAACTAAGTCAGGCATCACACAGGGTACTTGATAGCTGTGTGACTTCTGCAAGTTACTAGCTAATTCTTGGTTTCCTCATTTCTATAATGGGATAATGACTGTACCTAGCTCATAGTTTTATGGGGAGGATTCAATAAGATAATGTATTAAAATACAGCATTGACTTTGGGCTGCCCATGTGCCAGTTGGGCCCTGAATCTCAACAGAGTTGCCACACCTACTTCTCCAGGTCACTGGAGTCACCCAGGGCAACTAAAAAGGAGATTATGATGGACAACGACCATCCCAAGGAACAGAGAGTGTCTGCAACTGCAAGCAAGATAGTCCCACCCATCTGCCCCATGGGATCTAAGACCCCTGTCAATTAGAGGCAGAGTGAGCATCACCATCCCAGAATCCTCAGGATTGGAGAATGAATGATGGACTATAGTAGCCTTACTGCTATTCTACTATAGACTAACTGTGATTCTAGCAATGGAAGAATTTTATCATTGATGTGGAGGCAGTGGCCACCAGAGGTTCTGAGGGATGGGAGAGGGAAAAGTAAGTGTAATATGGGGGCATTTCTGGGACTTGGGAATTGTCCTGAATGACACTGCAATGACAGATACAGGACAATGTATATCTTGTCATAACTTACAAGGTTGTATGGAAGAGAGTGTAAACTACAATGTAGACTGTGATCCATGGTTAGTGGCAGTGCTCCAAGATGTGTTCATCAATTGTGGCAGATGTACCACACTGATGAGGGATGTTGTTGGTGTGGGAAAGTGTGGGAAGGGTAGGGAGCAGGGCATGTGGGAGTCCCCTATATTTTTTATGTAACATTTATGTAAGCTAGGTATTTTTAAAACAATTTTTTTAAGTATTAAAAATATATATATATATATAGTGTTGACCAGATTTGGTGACTTCTTAGTGAGCTCCATGAGGAAAAGGACTGTATCTGTTTTGCACACTGCTTATATTTCAGTAGGCACTGAATACATATTTGTTGAAAGCATGAATTACTACTGAAGGTGATAGGCAAGGCAAAAAAGCACGGGAAATTCCAAGATAAATCCTTCTACAGTGTATAAAAGCAGTGGAGCAGAGTTTGGCCAGAGGGGTGGGGACACTGTGCTCTCATCTGTTCAGTGTAAGAATGTTGAGGCCGAGATGGCTTTGGGACCCACTGCCAGGAGCATCTAGTAGGCACAGGAAATGTAGATCCAGACATCAGGAGGAAAGTAGAAGCTAGAGAGAGACCAGTTCTGCTGGCAGTAGAAGTCTAATTAAATTGATCACATCAATTAAGGAAGAGGCAAAGAGAATTAAAGTAAGAATCCTATGAAACAAAAGCATTAAAAAAACAGCAGCAGGAAAATGAATAATCAGGGATAGAGACTGAGAAGCAGCCACAAGGCAACAGGAGGAGAACCTTAAACCTTGGAGGCAGAAGAAGACAATGTGGGAAAAAAATGGTCAACAGCATCAAAATTGGCAGGAAATGTTAGATTGTATAAACGGTAACAGAATAAATTTTTTTTTTTTAATCCATAGAACTACACTACACAAAGAGTGAACACTAAGTTAAACCATGGGCTTTAATTAATAGTACAATTATAAAAATGTGCTTTCATCCATTGTAACAAATGTTCCACACCAATGCAATGTGTGGGTGGTGGGGTGATATATGGGAATCCTGTATTTTATGCATGATTTTTATGTAAACCCACAACTTCTCTAATAAAGAAAAAAAAATATGAGACAATTGGAAATCTGAATACTAGATTTTGCTGATTCTAAGGAATTATTATTATTCAATGTTTTAGGTGTGATAAAAAAATTGGCAGGAAACAGTTGAGTGAAAACTAAAAGAGACTACTAGATTTTAGTAATTAAATCATCAGGAACCTTTGCAAGAGAAGCTTCCTTGAAGTGGTTGGCACAAAAGTCACACTGCAGTGGACTGAGGAGTAAGTGGGAATTGAGGTAGGGAAGCAGGGAAGATCTACGGGAGGTCATTTCAAGATGAAGTCGGGTTGGCCACAGATGCATGCAAAAGTCCACCAGGCCGATTATTCTCACTACCACCTCCAAGTGGTCATTTGTTTTTATTAAAGTATTTTTTCCTAAGACACTTGTAACATAAATTATTCCAGAAACAAGGCTGGCTCTAGCTAAAATCATCACACAGATTAAGCCTGTCTTCACTGCACCTAGAGTGTGCATTTTCAGACATCACAGGGCACTTCATGGTAACACAGACATTTTTATAAATTACAAAATAATGATCTATAAATAAAGCTTTTTTTAAAAATAATAATGAAAATGCTTTAATAGCAATTGAAGTGATGAATGCATAACTGTGTAATTATACCAAATACCAATGATTGTACACTTTGGATGAATTGTATGCTTTATTAATATATATCAATAAAATTGATTTGTTTAAAAATTTAAAAATTTTTTTAAAATAATGATCTTGGGGAGCAGGTGTAGCTCAGTGATTGAGTGTCTACTTCTCATGTATGAGGTCCCAGGTTCAATCCCCAGTCCTTCATAAAAGAGAAAAAAGATTATAAAAATATAATCATTTTACCAGGCCTTTTAATAAGTTAACAAAGGATACAGTTCTATATATCCTATGGATTAATTATTTAAAAGACACATGCCTCAGAAGGAATAATTAAGTTACCATGATTTACACTGATTAAAAAAATAATTATAATAATTATGGGCAGAAAGCCAATATTACTCTACAAGGTAGGAATCATTCTATCCATTTTGCAAATGAGAAATCCGAAGTGCAGAGTGAAGAACTGTATTGGTCAGAGATTTCTAACTGCCATAACAAACAACCCCTAAATCTCATGTCAAAATCCACTGTGGGGAAGCGGATGTGGCTCAAGTGGTTGGGCATCCATCTACCATATGGAAGGACCCAGGTTCAATCCCTGGGACCTCCTGGTTAAAAAAAAAAAAAAAATCCACTGTGGCCAGTTGGGGGTGGGGGCACATTAGAGGGCTCTGCTCCACGGGGTCATTTAAGGATCCAAGCTCCTCCCACTGGATAATCTAAATCTAGTTGGCAGGTGAGGGAAGAGACAGTACAAGGAGAGCCCCACAGTTAAAGCTTTAGTCTAGGCCTGGAAGACAGAACTCAGTTACAAAGCCAACATATCTGCAAGGGAGAGACATAGGCTTTGTTGGGCCAGGAAGAACAGGAGAATAGGACAAACACAGATAACTGGAGAGCACAACATTGTCTACCACATTAAGTAACATGTCTGTGGTCACCTGATAGTACATGAAAGAGCTGAGAATCAAACCCAACACGACCTAACTCCTCCAGGAGCCTTGCTATTCTACGCCGATTCTCAATTCATTTCACTGAATCCATCCCCATATTCAGCATGTCTCCAAATGACAATGACAGTAATTGGTTTCTGTTCCAAGGGTTTGATATCACTGTAGAAGAATGACAGGATACATGTGCAAATTTCATCTATCTTTTCTTTTCTGTCCTACAGTTCCCCTTTACAAGTCAATGGTTTTATCCCCCTGAGGGGCATCCACATAAACATAAAATTGGGGGGCCCCACTGAAGCCCATCCATTCTGGGGGATTCATGAACCCTGGGCTAAGAACTCATCTCTACAGCACCCTATTTTGACACCATTAACTCACCTTCAACTTTCCACCTGCCTCCCTCCTACTCCACTCCAGCCCCGCTGACCTCCTCGTTATTTCTCAACTACAGGAAGCCCCTGGCTGCTCCTGTCTCTAGGTCTTTGTAGCTCTTGTTTCTTCTGCCAAGACTGTGCCCCTAGAGGTCCACATGGTACATTCCCTCATCTCCTTAAGGTCGTTGTTCAAATGTCACCCTCTCAAGGAGATCTTCCTCTTCACATCCCATCACTTCCCTTCTATCCTACCCCTCCCTCCCATCCATGCTTTTATCTTTTTCTGTAGAACTTCTCTCTTCTAATATACTATGCACGTTACATGTTTATGAGTTCATAAATTCTCCCTGCATTAAAATGTGAGTTCCACGAGGGAAGAGGTTTTCGTCCGTTTTGTTTATTGCTCTAACCCTGGCACCTACAATGCCTGGCATGTCATACACACTTTTTTGAATGGATGAACTGAGGGGTCCAAAGGAGTAAAAAGAAGGGGCACCCAGGTGGATGCCTAGTGGTTTTTCCTTTTTTAAAGATTTATTTATTTCTTTATTTCTCCCCCACCCCCACACCTTGTTGTTTTGCGCTCACTGTCTGCTCTCTGTGTGTTCTTCTGTGTGTTTGTCTTCTCTTTAGGTGGCACCAGGAATCAATCCTGAGACCTTCCAGAGTGGAAGAAAGGCGTTCAATCTCTTGTGCCACCTCAGCTCCTGGTTCTGCTGCGTCTCAATGTCTCTCTTCTGTGTCTCTTTTTGTTGCATCATCTCGCTGTGCCAGCTCTCCGTGCAGGCCAGCACTCCTGCGTGGGCCAGCACTTCACATGGGCCAGCTCACAGCGCAGGCCAGCTTGCCTTTCACCAGAAGGCCCCAGGAATCGAACCCTGGACCTCCTATATGGTAGACAAGAGCCCAATCATTTAACCCACATCCGCTTCCCAGGATGCATGGTTTTGAAAATGTTCTAGTCTGAAGTAGGATTCAAGGCTGTTTGTTTTACCATTGTGCATCACAAACTACAGAGACATTATATATTCTTGTGTACATCAAATATTTTAATACAACATAATGTTAAAGTGCTACAGGAGTTTTATGAATACTCCAATTCAAAAAAAGTATGGATGCTCACTTATACAATCTTGCATCTTTTCTTATAAATAAAACAGTCAAATGATGAAAACTGGACAAAAACTGCTATTTTCATTCCTTAGCTAGTTAAAAATAAATTTTACTCACACTTTTTCCTCAAATATGTCTTCCCAGACCAAACGGAAAATCACTTTACATAATTGTTTTTAAAGCCATATCGTGACCTTTTAAAAATAGAATCTCACCTTACGGAAGTGAATGTAAACAGTTTTCTTTAAAATTTTACCTGAAGAGTTAGACACCTATAAGCATTTGCTTCTAAATTAATCTTTTCAAAGATGATTTTAAAATATTTGATGATTTTGCTCATTTTAATTAAAGGTAGTATGAATTTCAGCTGGAATTTTTTGTTCTGAAATTCATTTTTCAAGTGTGCACTCTTATACTTGTCACTGAAAACCTGGGCCTCTAATACAAAAAAGGCATGAAATCTAAAACATTGAGACAGGTACATTCACATATCACACAAACTAATAAGGGTGGGGCGGGGAGAGGGAAGGGGAATTTAAGGAGAGAGAAAAGAGGGAAAGGAAGAGGGGAGGGGAGAAAAAAACAGTGAAGAGAGGAAGTGCTCACATAAATACATACTCGCACACTATAGACGCAAAGTTTCAAAACCAGTGGAGCTATGAGACCCTGAAAGCAAGGCCTCTGAAACTCATGCTCTGTCCCTGTGCCAGGGCGTAAAGGTCCAGGAATTAGAAGTCCTGCTTGTGAGTTCCAGCTCTGCAATTTACTACTTGGGGCAAGATACTCAAACTCCATCTCAATTTAATCATTTGTAAACTTTAGATAATTCATGCAGCTGTTAAATAAGATCATGCCTATAAAACTGCTTTGTAAACAATAAAATCCTAAGTAGAAAGATTTTTAAAATTCTGATATAAATAGCCCAAGCTTATTAAAAAGATTTATTACACTGAAATTCTATTCTAGTGGTTTGAAAAAAACCTGGTACTCAAATGGCATAGTGAGAAGGTTAGAAATTCCAGCTCCAAATATGAAAAAGTTAATCATACTACCTTGGTATAAAACAAGAGCCTAACAGTCTCCCAAGTATTGACATAACAAAAAGCATTTTTAACAATCTTAAAAGGAGGGAGGGAATTACTATTACTATGTATGTAAAGAAAAATAAAAGCAACCACATAAAATACAAACAAGGTACACTGCATCCTAAATTAAAGCTATCATCAACAATAATTGTTAGCAATTTTAAACCTCTTAAGCAAATCAAGAATACAAATGTATTTCAAGTGACCAAATAGTCATGGAGGAAAATACTCAAAACCCAACAAAACCAAACAAATTTGCCAAGGGAAACTGTAATGTGCTAACATGTTATGGTTTTTTCAAAGGTCTATTCTTAGATGTAAAACAAACTCTCTTTAATTAAAACCTTTGGCTATAAACACATTTCCTGAGAGAGTAAAGCTTAGCAAACCCACTATAAGTGAAACACTGTACCCTGGAAACAGAAAGGAGCCCCAAGTCATTTATAACAGAAGTTCCATATAACCTTTCACCACTCCGACCACAACAGCAAACATGCAACCTTAAACTAAGTGAAAGCTTTCTAAATTTAGATACTTTTCAAATAATGCATCTTAAGTAATATGTAAAGCTTTAGTCAATTATTTATTATGTCTCTTATCTTTAATAATGGGATAGCATGTTTAACTTGTAATCAAAATGGAAAGAAAGCTATTATACCATATATTACCGTACCACGAGTAAGAGTTTCCAGTCTATATTTAGTTCACATTAAAATGGGAGCAAAGACGCAAACCAAGCTAAAAATAAAATGTTCTACGAAAATGAGATTTTTAAATGGATTGAAATCGAGCTTTATTTGGTGCCTTAAAAATGCTGTCTGCATTTAGTAACACCTTAACTCTGTACCACTTTACAAGCCATCTTCCATTATCTAGAATAGCAGTCGGCAAACTATGACACACAGGCCAAATCTACGGACCATTTCCCATCCGTCATCTGGTTTTGTACACACCACAGGTTAAGATGGTTTTTACTCGTTTAAATTGTAAAGAAGGAGATAAAGAAGGCACAAGAGAAGATTTCTTGACACCTGAAAATTATATGAAATCCAGTCAAGTTTTATTGGAAAAGAGCCATGCTCACTTATTTTAAGTATTGTCTCTAGCCGCTTTTACATGACAAGGGCAGAGCTAAATAGCTGTGACAGAGACCTCATGGCCTGCAAAGCCTAAAATATTTACTATCCTGCCAAGTCAGTCAACCTCTGGCCTAGATGCATGCTAATTATTCTTATTAATCAAAATATCTTCCTGTTTATCTCCTATCAAAACGTAAAAGATCCTACTTGCCTCTTATATCATATTGAGTTTCTAAACTATAAACTCGTCAGTGTCACTTTATCCTCATTTCTTCACACTCTGCTGGCCAAGTTTCTGTTTTCCATTCAATTTGAATCTTTACCTAATTCCAGTGTTTCCACCCAAAAAAAGTCTTGAATAATATTTTCTAATCTACTCTATTTCTATTTTAAATGCTGGGTGAGAATCATCATGACCCAGTAGTAAGTTGCCACCCACAATATGAAAATGCTGACCCAGTCTTCCCTGGTCTACTTTTTTTAGGATTTATGGTGAAGGATAACATTTTAATTTCACAAATTGCATCTCATGAAGCAGTAAAAAATACAAATTTCTATTTCCATATACTACCCTATCATAAAGGTATAAGATTTTATTTATGCATCCTTCATGTTTAAGTTAAAAGCAAGATAGCAATTGAAAAATGTGACCATTATTTTTTTCCTACTGGGCTTGAAAAGATGTCTTAATCTGGATATAGTGTTGTTGCCAAGCTCTGAATACCTTTCCAGTGTTCAGGTACGTTTTACCTAAATTTAGACACTCATTTAAGGCCACTGAAAGTTAACTATACATGAAATATAAATGCCAAGTAAATTGGTCTTGAACCACGAAAACACAATAAGCCTAATTAAGAGGTATTTTTGAGACATGAAGCATCAAGAACTTGGCTGAGATGACTCACTGGCAAAAAATGTCACTGGAGATAGTTCCCATTTGTTCGTATATTTGCATTATGACAGTCGAACAATCATACTCTGCTAACCTGACTAAGGTGCCTCCGGCCATTCTCTAAAAAATGAAAGATCATGGTAATCATGGGCCAACACAAGACATGCAGAGCCACCTTCATTCCATGTTCAACACTGAACTGGTCTGAGTTTGTATTGTATTGGTTTAAAATGTCTCTTTCTCAGTAAATACCTGTGAAATTCTTGACACTAAGAAGCCTGAATGCAAAATAAACCTCTTCTGAGAGAGTTAGGACTAAGAAGAAAAGTCAGAACAAGTTACACCTCCCTTTGACTTTCCCACATCAGTGCCACTTCCACTTTTGTATGGGAGTGATTTTTTCCTTTGGGGAAACAGAGGCAGCCATAAAATTAACTAGTGGTTAGCACCTGGATAGCTAGAGGAGTTTACCTGAAATTCCACTTAGATGATATAGAGAAAGGAGAAAAGAGAGAGGCAGAGAAAAAAAAA
>JAQZBX010020530.1:0-32934 GCA_029593785.1 Cabassous unicinctus
TAGGTTTTAAAAGCAAAACCGTTATTAGAGACAAGAAAGGACATTACATATTAATAAAAGGGATGAATTACCAGGAAGAAATAACTATCATAATTGTATATACACTTAACCAAGATGCCCCAAGATACATGAGACAAACACTGGCAAAACTGAAGGGAGAAATAGACATCCCTACAATAATAGTTGGAGACTTCAACACACCACACTCAGCATTGGATAAAACTTCTAGGCAGAGGATCAAAAAAGAAACAGAGAGCTTCAATAATATGACAAATGGACTAGACTTGATAGACATAATCATAACATTACACCCCAAAACAGCAGGACATACATCCTTTTCATGTGCTTATGGATATTTCTCAAGGATAGACCATATGTATGGTCACAAAGCAGATTTCAATAAATTCAACAAAATCAAATTATACAAAGCACTTTCTCTGTCATAATGGAATAAACTTGGGAATCAACAAGTAGCAGAAAAAGGGAAAATTCACACATATATGGAGATTAAACAACACATTCTTAAATAATCAGTGGGTCAAAGAAGAAATTTCAAGAGAAATCAATAAATATCTCAAGACAAATGACAATGAGAACACAACATATCAGAACCTATGGGATTCATGAAGGCAGTGCTGAGAGGGAAATTTATAGCCCTCAATGTTATATTAAAAAAGGAAAAAGAGCTTAAAATCAATGACATAACTACACAGCTGGGAGAACCGAAAAAGAACAACAAACTAATCCCAAAGCAACTAGAAGGAATGAAATAACAAAGATCAGAGCAGAAATAAATGAAATTGAGATAATAAAAAAAAATAGAGAGAATTAACAAACCAAAAGTTGGTTCTTTGAGAAGATTAACAAAATAGACGAACCCTTAGCTAGACTGACTAAGGAAAAAAAGAGAAAATACAAATAAATGAAATTTAAAAATGAAAATGGGGAAATTACTACTGACCCCACAGAAATAAGAGAGATCATAAGAGGATTCTATGAACAACTTTATGCCAAAAAACTAGACAATGTAGACAAAATGGAAAAATTCCTAGGAATGTACAAACAACCTACACTGACCCTAGAAGAAATAGAAGACCTCAACAAACCAATCAAAAGTAAAGAGATAGAAACTGTCATCAAACAGCTCCCCAAAATGAAAAGCCGAGGACCAGATATTTCACAGGTGAGTTCTACCAAGCATTCAAAAAAGATTTAATACCAATCTTACTCAAGCTCTTCCAAAAAATTGAACAAGAAGAAGCACTACCAAACTCATTCTATGGAGCCAATATCATCCAAATAACAAAGCCAGATAAAGATATTATGAAAAAAGAAAATTACAGACCCATTTCTCTAATGAATATGGATGCAAAAATTTTCAACAAAATACTTGCTAATCGAATCTAACAACACATTAAAAGAATTATTCATCATGATCAAATGGGTTTTATACTAGGCACGCAAGGCTGGTTCAACACAAGAAAATCAATCAGCATAATACACCACATTAATAAATCAAAGAAGAAAAATCACATGATCTTATCGAGTGACACAGAAAAGGCATTTCACAAAAAACAGCATCCTTTCTTGATAAAAATGCTACAAAAAGATAGGAAATGAAGGAAACCTTCTCAAAATGATAAAAGCCATATATGAAAAACCCACAGGTAACATTGTACTCAATGGTGAAATACTGCAAGCTTTCCCTTTGAGATCAGGGACAAGACAAGGATGCTCACTGTCATGACTCTTCTTCAATATAGTGCTAGAGGTTCTAGCTAGAGCAATCAGGCAAGAAAAAGAAATAAAAGGCATCCAAATTGGAAAGGAAGAAGTAAAACTTTCACTATTCACAAATTATATGATCCTAAAAATCTACAACAAAGCTGCTAGAGCTAATAAACAATTTCAGTGGAGTGTCAGGATATAAGATCAATACACAAAATCAGTGGTGTTTCTATACGATTGTGCTGCACAATCTGAGGAGGAAGTCAGGAAAAAAATTCCATTTACAATAGCAACTAAAAGAATCAAATATTTAGGAATAAACTTAACCAAAGATGTAAAGCACTTGTATTCAGAAAACTACAATGCATTGCTGAAAGAAATTTTTAAATAACATCTAAATAATTGGATGCTCTTGGATTGGAAGACTAACTATCCTTAAGATGTCAATTCTACCCAAATTGGTATACAGATTCAATATAATTCCAATAAAAATTCTACCAGTGTTTTTTAAACAAATGGAAAACACAATTATCAAATTTATCTGGAAGGGTAAAATGCCCCAGATAGCCAGAAACATCTTTAAAAGGAAAAAGTGAATTTGGAGGACTCTCACTTCCAGACTTTAAATCATATTACCTAGCTACAGTGTTAAAAACAAAAACAAAAAAAAACATGGTATTGGCATAAATATAGATACATAGATCAATGGAATCCAATTGAGCGTTCAGAAAGAGACCTTTACATCTATGGCCAAGTGATTTTTGACAAGCCTGTCAAACCCACCCAGCTGGGGCAGAACAGTCTATTCAACAAATGGTGCTGGGAAAACTGGATATCCATAGCCAAAAGAAAGGAAGAAGACCCTATCTCACACCTTATACAAAAATTAACTCAAAATTGATCAAAGACCTAAATATAAAAGCAAGTACCATAAAGCTCCTAGAAGAAAATGTAGGGAAACATCTTCAAGACCTAGTGGTAGGTGGTGGATTCTTAAATCTTACACCAAAAGCAATGAAAGAAAACATGGATAAATGGGACCTCTTTAAACTTAAACACTTCTGTGATTCAAAGTACTTCATTAAATAGGTGAAAAGGCAGCCCACTAGATGTGAGAAAAGGGTTTGACTTCCATTCTATATAAAGAGATCATACAACTCAACAATAAAAAAGCAAGCAATTCAACTAAAAAATGGGCAAGAGATTTAAATAGACATTTCTCCAAAGAGGAAATAAAAATGGCCAAAAAGCACATGAAAAAATGTTCCAGATCACTAGCTATTAAAGAAATGCAAATCAAAACAATTAGATATCATCTAACACTGCATAGAATGGCCATTATTTTAAAAACACACAACAATAAGTGCTGGAGAGGATGTAGAGAAATAGGAACACTCCTTCACTGTTGGTGGGATTGTAAAATAGTGCAGCCTCTGTGGAAGACAGTTTGGCAGTTCCTCAGGAAGCTAAATATAGAACTGTCATATAATCTAGCAATTCCTGTACTAGGAACATATCCAGAAGAACTAAAAACTATGTCACGAACAGGCATCTGCACACTGATGTTCACAGCGGCATAATTCACAATTGCCAAAAGATGGAAACAACACAAGTGTCCATCAACCAATAAGTGGATAAACAAAATATGGTACATACATACAATGGAATACTATGTTGCAGAAAGAAAAAATGAAATTTGGACACATGTGATAACATGGATGAATCTTGAAAACATTATGCTAAGCAAAGTAAGTCAAACACAAAAGGACAAATATTGCTCATTACTATGAACTAAATACGAAGGATAAATGCATGGAGTTAAATCCTAGAGTATAGGTTATTAGGTGATAAGAGGAGGGTTGAGAAGAACTAAATGTATGTAGAAGCTTTAATTAACTTGACTGTAAAAGTGTAGAAATGGAGAGTTGATTTTAACACATTATAGTGAGTAGCCGCTGGTTTATAAATGGGATTGTGGCTGAAAAGGGTAGCCTGGGGGAGTAAATGTCAATTGAAGAAAGCTAGAGAATAATCTAGGGACTGAATCACACAGTGAACCCAGAGGTGGATGAGAATTGTGGTTGATGGTACAAATGCAAGAGGGTCCTTCTGTGAGCTAGAGTAGATGTACCTCACTATTGCAGGGTGGTGGGAATGTGAAGGAGCATGGGGAAAATAGAATTGGTGTGATCTATGGACTATGGTTAAAAGCAATACTATAATATTTTTGCATCAATGCCAAAGATGTACTGTGTTGATAATGTTGGGGTGTATGGAAAAAGTGTACCAAATATATGCTATGGACCATGGTTGGTGGTAATAGTCTGATGATATTATCTGATAATCTATAACAAATATTCCACCATGGTGTGATGTATTGGTGAAGGGGTGTTGTATGGGAATTCTACACATATGCATGATTGTTTTGTAAGTTCATAACCTCTGTATTAAAAATATATTTTTTAAAAATAAGGTGAGTTGGGGGTAAAATACACCAAATGTAAGATAGGGACTATAGTCAGTAGTAATATTTTGACAATGCTCTTGCATAGTTTGTAACAAATGTTTCACATCAATGCAAAGTGTTGGTGGAGGGGTGATGTACGGGACCCCTGTATGATGTTATAAATGTTTATTTTGTAAGTTTACCGCCTTTACTATACACTTATTGTTTATGCATGTTCATGCATGAATGATATACTTCAATAAAAAATATATTTATGAAAAGATTAGTGGCATCAGAAGTGGGAGTAGGAATGCTGAGACAACATCCTTGGCATATATAATTTCAAATGTAGTATTTTACCAAGAACTCATTAGTTAACCAAAACAGAACATTCTGTTCATTCACACAATTATTAGTATTGGAATGCTCTAAATTCATATAAACAGGGTGTAACCGTTAGAGAATTTGATGTAATTATGAATTCCAAAAATATAATTGGATCATGCCTGTAATCTGATCTGTTAATCTGGGCATGATTAAATTATGATTAGGGCGTTGACTGGGCCATGTCAGTCAGTAGGGCATTAAGCCCCACCCCCTGGTGGGTGGGGAATTGAATATAAAAGGCAAGGCAAAGAACAGAGTTGAAGCAGTCTTTTGAAAAGCGGTTTTAATGTTAAAAAGAAGGCCCCAAGAAAAGAAAAGCAAGCCATTTGCCTGATCGTCTACAGCTGACCTTGTAAAAGAACCAGGAGCTAAGCCCGGAGAGAAACGCAGCCCCGGGAAGAGAGGAACCCCAGAAGCCTGAACCCTGGCAAATGCCGGCAGCTGTCTTGCTCTAACATGTGGCAATAGACTGTGGTAAGAAAAGAAACTTAATGCTTTATGGCCTGGTAACTGTGAACTTCTACCCCAAATAAATACCCTTTATAAAAACCAACCCATTTTTTTGGTATTTCACATTAGTACCCCTTTGGCTAACTAATACACAGGGATTCACATCTGCTGAATAAAATAGTACTCCCATTCTGCTTCATTACGCTAATTTTATTTTGAAAGCATTTGTCTTTTAATCACCCTAGCTGTCCACCTATGAAAAAAAGATTTATTTTTTAAAGAGTCTCTGTGAAATTTCCCGTGAGCAAGTAAATGTATTGAAATCAAATTTGACCATTTTTGATATAGGCTTTGAGCCCTCCTCAAAGAATCTCTGTTAAAGTTTGGTCCTATCACTTCTCCCTCAGCTCTCTTTTTTGAAGTCCAGTTATAAAACATGGCCATGAGATCAACAGCACCATGTTTGTATTGGGAAAAAGTTTAATGAGTATTATTCAAACCTAGAAGTGAAATATCATGCAGGAAACTTTGTTAATCAGCAAACCAATGCCTAGCTAGTCAGCACTTTTCATATTTCAGGAGAAATAATGAGAACTAGAACATTATGGGCACATTGGGGATGTTTTATAGCAAATAAGAACAGATAGGGTGCATTCTGGGGTATATTGTGTTCCTCTCTGGGAATGGTGGGCACTTTCTCAGGGACTGATGCATAAACCTTGGAATGTACTGCCTGGGGAGTGTTGTGTTCCTCCTTCCTGAGGAGGCTGGCCACTTCCTCAGGAATTGACACAGTATGCATAAGTTGGCATCTACAGTATCAAGTTCATTGATTATGAGCTCAATAAAAGGGACAGTCCCTGTTCAGGCGGGTTGACCCTGGGAAAGGGTGCTCTGCACAGGTGTTGTTTTCAGTCAAGACTGGTATTGGCTGCTGACTCAGGACTTCCCAGCTGAGAGCTAGATGTTGGTGAGTTTGTATGTAAGACTGCTCTGTTTTTTCTGTTATTGTGTGACTCTGTTCAATATTGATTTAATCTTTTGATTGATTATGTTATTCTTGTTTCTCACTCTGATTGTCAGTATAAATTTATTAAACTAGATATATATATATCTAGATATATATATAGATATAGATATATATAAATTTATGTTGCATCCAGTCGGGACTCTGGCCAGACATGCCAAATAAGTTGGTATGTACCCCGGTGTGGTGAGCTTATGAATGTATGTATACATATACTGAGGGATAGGGATATGGGAGTTGGACCCCTGTTTATAAACAATCCTTCATTTATTTCATATTCCTTCAATTATTGACAAAGTATCACTAACTATATATATAGCATCCAATCGAGACTCTGGCCAGACATGGGCCAGGTAAGTTGGTGCGTCCCCCCATTTGGTGAGCCTTTATTAACATGTATATATATCGTGAAGGATTATGATGCAGCAGTTGGACCCCTGTCTGTAGACAAACCTTTCCTTATTTTACATTCTCCCAATTATTAATAGAAGTTTTATAAAATAAACATATGTTTGTGTATTGCTTTATTATGCTTGAGTTGATTAAGTCATCATATCAATCTATATACATATATATATATATAGCAAAGTATTAGCAAAGCATTTTATCTTGCAGAAGAATGTTTTACAACATATTCCAGATCTTATAGGACAGCACCTCACCTCACAAGATATTGCCTTCCACAAGGCATCATAACTGATTCATTGATGGGCTATTCCTACATCTTATAGGGCCAACTGCTTCTGTTCCCAACCAGTGGGCTCACTGCCAAATGCACACAGAAGCCAATACTGTGATACCAGGATTTTGAGAAAAGAAAAAGTTTTATTGCAAGTTTGACTGTCAAGGAGACAGGAAGCAAGCTCTGAGGATGTTTTAGTTTGCTAAAGCTGCTGGGAGAAAAATACCATAAGTGGGTTTTCTTTTACAATAAGGTTTTATTATGGTTAAAAACTTACAGTTCTGCGGATGCAAAAATGTCCTAATAAAGGCATCAGAAGAGATTCTTTCTCATCAAAGTCAGCTGCTGGTGATCCTGGAGCCCTGCCACATGTCAAGACAAAATGGAGACCAGTCTCTGCCAAGGTTCCTGCCTTCCCCTCCAGGCTCACTTCTTCTCCAAGTTCAGCTGTGGGTGATCAGGCACATGGATGTCTCTCCCTTCTTGCTTCAGGCTGCTCCACTGATTCCAGCCTCTGGCTTCTATATCAGCTGCTTGGGGTTTCTCTGTCTTTCTGCAGCTATAGTTAATCCTGGAGACCTTTCTCACATGGCAGGGTAAAAAATGGCTGCAACTTTTTCTCTCTGTTCTCCTCCATTTATATATGACTCCAGTAAAAGGATTAGGACTCACCCTGGTTCCTGCAATCTAATCAAAGGCCCTTAAAAAAAACACTCTAGTCAATGGTGATCTAATCAAAAGGCCCTGTGATGGTTAGGCTAATGTGTCAACTCAACCAGGTATCTGTGCCCAGTTGTTTGGTCAAGCAGGCACTGGGCTAATTGTAATACAAGGGCATTTATGAACTTTAGTTACCAGTGAGTTTACTGCATAGATAGCTAATTACATCTACATCAACCAGAGAGATTGCCCTCAGTAATGAGTGACACTTTATCCAAACAGTTGAATGCCTTAAAAGGGGAAGTGTTTTCAGCATTCAGACAGAATTTCCCAGCTCATCTTTGCACAGCCAACGTCTCCCAGAAACTCATCAAGGACCTTCATTGGACTTTCATCCAAGCCCCTGGTCTGCAGCCTGCTTGCAGAACCTGGACTTGTGCATCCCCACGGTCACATGAGAGACTCTTATTAAATCTCATACTATTGACAGATATCTCCTTTTGATTCTGTTTCCCTAGAGAACCCTGACTAATACAGGCCCCTTAACTGAACCTAATGAAAATGTCCCACATAAAATAGACTTACATGTGCAAGAATGGGTTCGCTTAAGAACATAATTTTCTTGCATCCACAAAAGACTCAAACCAGGATAGGAGTTTTATGGGATGGGAACACAGTAAGTTGGGAACAGTGACAAGGATTTGGGTTGATGTATTCTGATTGGTCATTAATAGGATTGTCTATATATGGTAGTAACATGCCTATGGACCAGATCTTCTTTATTGAGAGACACATCACATTTTATTTGCTTCCAATGTCTCCTCATCCCCATAATCTTGGTTCTTAGAAAGGTGATTTTTGTTCCTAGTATCTCAGGGTCATCCAAAGGACAAGAATCTGTGCTTCTGTGCATGATCCAGTTAACAACTTATGGCCAAACCCGGCTGCCTGTAAAACAAGTCCAGGAAAGATTTTAGTTATGGAAGGGGAAGAATCCTGATAAATGGGTTCTCTCCTAAATCCTGATCATAATTATGACAATAATTAGGGATTCCCAGCTATCTTGCCCATGATTGCAGTTTCCCCCTTGAGCTTTCAGCTTTTCTCAATCATGAGGGATTTGGAGAAATGACCGCTGTGGATGCATCATGCTGATTAGGGGTGTTGTTCAGGGCCGGAGGAAAGGAATCCTTTGACATGAAGTTTGATATATTCATGGGTCCCTGAAGTTGAAGTTGGGGGTATGATACGTGGTTGGTTACCTGAGGGGAGCATTTAGTAATTAGTTGGGAACTTTTTTGAAAAGGAGGAATATTCCAAGGAAACAGAGTAAGAGAATAAACAGGACTTGTAAGATAGGCTGGAGAAGGTTGCCTAAGCTATCAGAGAACCAGGAGAAAAGGCCAGTAAAGGATGTGAAGTTGTCCCAAAATGACTGAGAAAGCCCAAAATTTTGGAATGAGGTGGTGATTTCTCAGAGTTTAGTTACATCTTGAACAACTGACCCAGACTTGTTGATGTAGAAACAGCATTCTTATCTGAGAATTGTGCAGATGCTGACTTCAATGGCAAGACTATGTCTAAAGCTCTTTGGTTTTGGAACACTGTTTCTGCTAATGATGTTACCTGTTTTTGTAGTCCCAGGAGGCTAGATTGAGTACAACTGAATCTATTTCTGCTAGAGATGTTACTTGTCTTTGTAGTACAAGGAGGCTGGCTTGGGTACAGTTGAACCCATTATAGACTTCTAATGAGATATTTTTAATGGGCATTTCTAAGTCTAAATAGTCAGAGCTCAGAAGGAATAGACATGGAATGGCATAGCCAGTGCCTTGGTTTTCATCAAGTGGTTGAGGACAGTGTTGATCTGTTGTTTTGGAGGGAAAAGTGATAGGAGATAAGAGATCCTAAATTTAGGATTAGAGATGAATTGAGTTTGTTGCGATTATATATTTCTGGCATTAGGGAGATAAGGCAATAAGTTACATGCCAGGAGTAAGGAAGAGCTACATTTATTTTGTCTCTGCATAGCCAGATATACCCTGTGCCTTCCAAGGATAAAGAGAGAGGCATAAAAACCTGGAAGTCTGGGTCTGAAGTATTTATTCCCATTGTTTCACAAGGGGTTCGAATATTGGTCTGTTGACATGTCAACAAGTTAGAGTTGGGATAATAGGCTGATGCCAGTGTAGTCATCAGGGATGTCTACATTTAGAGAATCAGAAGAGCAATCTCCAGTGAGGGAGAGCTTGTGGTATAGATTTCCACTAGTTATATGTACCTGGTAGGAGGTATTGGGAAAGACTACTTCTTGCACTATGCATGTCCAGGGATAAGAATGGGGAGTGTTTAGAGCATGTGGGAGGAGTCCTCAGGTTTCGAGGTAGTAAGTGGAGTAGATAGTAGAGCAGGGCCATAAAGGGATAAGTTCACCGTTAAATTGAAAGGCTTGTCTGTCATTACCAATAGTGTTGAGATAAGGATAGTTGAGTATTCTAGAAAGGTGTTAGTAAAAATGGCTTTAGACTGATTGAATCCCCAGCTCTGGTATTTTAGGGTATAGTTTCAGAATTTTGTGGGGATGCGTCCTAATGGTATTTGTCAGGTGGCTTTGGTCTTTGGATGACCTGCAGGAAGGGGAGTGGAAGGCTCATTTCTCCACTGAAGAAATGATCAGTGGAGATTATGAGCAGGATTATAGATGCAAAGTGAGAGGTTTTGATTAAATGTTTTAACATTACCTATTGGGAACACCCAGTATTTGGCAGGTGAGGTGGGTCCTGAATCATAGAAGATTTCAGCCAATTCCCCAGTGAGTGGCCCTTCCCATGAGTAAGAACTATAGTCTTTTCAAGTGCCACTGAGAAGTAGCCAGACTTGTAGAGGTCAGGATCAGCAATAAATGTGGCTTAGGCTTGGAGTTGCCACTGTGTAGAAAGAACCAATATTGTGATTTATTGGTTATTTCAGCTACTTTCTGAGCTAATTCTTCATAGGGATGTGGAGATGGGTAACTAAAGATCAGAGGAGAAAAATGGTGAACAAGAAGGAGGATCAGCCCTAAAATTTTTATGGAGCTCATGCTGAGGGGATTTGAAGGAGAAGAAGTTCTAATGATTACAAAAAAAGTAATTAAATCCACTGGGTAGTTTACAAAGTCTGATTAGTATATAAAATGATAACAAAACAGGAGAATATAGTTAGGCTAAAGCACCAGGTTTCAACCATTACTTATCGGATGGTTTTTCTTTTAAAGAATAGTTTCGAGTTGGCTATGGGTTCACACAAGTATTTTGAAGACATATTCAAATGGTAGGATTTTGGGCCCATCTAGTGTTTGGGTGGTTTGATCCTGCTGATTCTCACTGTTTGTGGAGATTATTTCCCATCTGCTTCCTGTAGATTAGCCTGGGATCACAGAGCTGGGCAGTCAAGATGTGTGACTTCATGGAGGACCAGAATGCAGAGTTCAAGGAGGCCTTCCATCTGTTTGACCGAACAGGCAAAGGCAAGATCCTGTACAGCCAGTGCGGGGATGTAATGAGGGTCCTGGGCCAGAAAGCCACCAACGCCAAGGTGCTCAAGGTCCTGGGGAGCCCCAAGAGTGACGAGATGAATGTGAAGGTGTTGGACTTTGAACACTTCCAGCCCATGCTGCAGATGGTGGTTAAGAACAATGATCAGGGCACCTATGAGGACTATATGTTGAATGTCTTCAGATGTTTGACAAAGAAGGGAATGGTACCATCATGGGTGCTGAAATCTGACATGTCCTTGTCACACTGGGTGAGAAAATGACAGAAGAAGAAGTAGAGATGCTGGTGGCAAGACATAAGGACAGCAACAATTGTATTAACCATGAAGAGTTCATCCATATTGTTCTGAATGGTTGAGGACTGACCTTCCTGTATCTCCAGAGCCTGTGCCTCTCCTGTGTGAGACTGAACCTAACCCTGAAGGCCTCCTAGGCTCTCTTGTCCCAGCACCTTTCCCATCTTGTCTCTCCTGGACAATGTTTGCCAACAGCATCCACCAAATAAATTTTGCTCTCTGTGCACCCCCCCCCCCCAAAAAAGAGGTACCAGTTTCACTCGGGAATGGTGAATCCTTGGTTTTACACCCTGTAACTTAATGGAGGAGTGAGTAACCAATAAAACCTCATAGTCTACGTTCCATTGGTGCTGTAATTGATCTTCCAATTTTTCCAATGGAAAAATTCCAATGATTTTTCCAGGTTTTAAGGAGCACCCAGTCTCCTAGATTTATGCAGTCAATGTGTACATCTTTGGGACTCATAAGGTAGCTAGAAGCATATTGGTGAATAGCAGATAGAGTAGTGCTTAAAGATTGTGTATGTTTTACAGTATCTAGTTCTTTTATAATATGACTCTTTTCTAGATTACAAAAAAAGTCTTAAGAAAACGTCTCCCATATAACATTTTATAAATGTTCAATTAGAGCTTGCTTCTGGGGGCTACTCTTACCCTAAGCAATACAATTAGTAATGCTTTGTCCCAAATTAAATTAGTCTCCTGGTAGATTTTTGTTAGAATCTTTTTAAAAGTATTATTCATTTTTTCTGTTTTCCCTGTGGATTGTGGCCTCCATGAAGCATGTGGCTTCCAATGTATTCCTAGGGGTCTGGCTACTTCTTGGGTTACTTTAGCTATGAAAGCTTCCCCATTGTCACTCTGTATAGAATACAGCTGTCCAAACCAGGGAATAATTTCTTTTAGCAGAACTTTTGCTATTTCTGAGGTCTTCACTTTTCTACAGGGAAATGCTTCTACTCATACAGAGAAGGAATCTATAAATACAAGCAGGTATTTAATTTCTCTTGGCCTTTGGCATGAAGGTAAAATTTACTTGCCAATCTTTTCCTGGTTCTCTTCCTCTTGTTTGAACTCCTTTAACAGGAGGGGGAAGGTCCAGTTTCTGGGTTATTTTTAGCAAAGATTAAGCAATTCACAACCACCTTTTGAATTATCTTCTGCATATTTGAGCCAACTATGAACTTCACTCTGATACATGGCATCCCTGCCATAATGAGTTCCTTGATGTAAATGTGTGATTATCCTTTCCATTAAATATGCAAGCATTTTATGATCCCTTGTTAATTATAAATCCACACTTCCTTTGTGGCTTTATAGGGCTTTTTATCAGGGATTTCAGGGCTTATATAAAACCCCCATTCATTAGCCCTGTCCAAACCCACTGTCAAATATTGGGGCTTAAATGAGTCTATGTCCATGCTTGGGAGCAGGGCCAAGATATTATTGTTTGAATTTTGGGTATTTTGCTGCTTGTTTAGCAGCCTGGTTGGCTAAATTATTTCTTTTGCTATTAGGCTATCAGTTCTCTGGTGTCCTGGACAATGGACCATTGCTACTTCTTGTGGCAACATAATGGCCTCTAGCAGGGCTAATATAATTTCTGCATGTGTAATTTCCTTTTTCCCTGGTGTTAATACTTCTCTCTCTTCCCAAATGGCTCCATGTACATAGACCGCTAAAAAGGCATATTTTGAGTCAGTATCTATTTTCCAGATGTAAGGCTCTGGTGACAGCTATAAATTCAGCCCTAAGACCAGACATAAATGGAAGAAGTGCATTCCCCTCTAGAACTTCCTGGAGAGTTACTATCATATGCCCAGCTCTTCAGGGTCCCTGGTCTATGAAACTGCTCCCATTAGGGAACATCTCCAGGCCTGATCCTTTTAGGGGTTGGTCCATGAAGTCTGGTCAGCTAGAAGAGACTTCTTCAATTATTTGTAATCAATCGTGGATGGGTTCTTTTTGTGCACTGGGAAGTAGAGTGGCCAGGTTTAAAGAAGAAACTGCTTGTAATTTTACAATAATATTATCCAGTAATATGGCTTGGTACTTGCCTAATCTCCTAAAAATGAACCAATAAACCCCATTTTTGTTCAAGGAAGGATATCACACAATGAGAGATGTGTACTGTGGTTGGTTGCCCCAGAGTAAGCTTCTTGGCCTCTTGCAGCAGGTTATAAGTAGCAACCACTTCTCAGAGATATATCAGCCAGCCTTGTGTTATTATATATAAATGTTTAGATAGTAGGCAACCGGCCTTCATGTACTGCCTATAATTTGTGTCATTACTCCAAGGCTTACTTCTTGCCATTCATGTACAAACAGATGGAAAGATTTTCTCATGTCTGGTAGGCCAAGTGCCAGGCCTGTTATAAGTTTTTCCTTAATAGTATGAAATGGCTGCTGACATCCAGCTGTCCAAACTAGTGACTCATTATCTTTTCTTTAAAGGCCCCATAATTAGTTTGGTGATAAGTCCAAACTTTGAAATCCAGATATGGCAAAAACCCAGCTATCCCTAGAAATCCCCTAAGGTGCCTTCTGGTGGCTGGCATAGCTACTCTCCCTTGTGCTTCTCTCCTATTGGGCAACAGATTTCTTTGACCTTTTGACAGTTCAAACCCTACATTTTCACAGAAGGTTGTGAGATTTCGAACTTTTTCTTGGAGACTTTATATACTTGGTCTACAGGGGCAGTATTTTGATTTGTTTCTTCCTTGGTGGTACTAACAATCAAGATATCGTCTACATATTACAGTAAAATTCCTTCCTGAAGTTGGAGTTCCCTTAGATCTTTAGTTAGTTAGAGTGGGGGCATTTTTAAATCCCTGTGGGAGCACCAGCAATATTGTTGTTTTACATTTGTTTTGGGATCTTCTCATTTTAAAACAAATTGCTCTTGGGATTCTGGGCTCATAGGTACACAGTACAAACCATCTTTTAATTCCAATACTATGAACCAACAAAAATTCCCACATAAGGTGGTAAGCAAAGTGTAAGTGTTTTGTACCACTGTATGAATATCCTCTACGATTTGATTAATTGCCCTTAAGTCCTGCACGAATCTGTACTTGTTAGTATTAGGCTTCTGACCAGGCAAAACAGGAGTATTGTATGGAGACCAGCAAAGTTGAATGAGCAAATATTGGAGAAAAACTTTTATTAATGACTTTATGCCTTCTCTGGCCTCTCTTTTCAAGGGGTACTACTTTAAATGAATTTTGCTTTAGGGCAAGCTTTTACATTGATAGGTTCAGCAGTTCTGGCTCTCCTTGTCATACTATCAGCCCTTGCCTCTGGTTTCACCTTCAGAAGAATATCTTCTGGGATTTCAAGTTGGGTTTCACCATCTAAGTGTAGTAAGGCAGAAGGAAGAGCTCATGCTTGACCAGGAGGAACTCCAATGTTTACTCTTTCTGAAGAGAAAGTCACCTCAGCATTTAGTTTGGTTAATAGATCTTGTCCTAGCAGTGGCATAGGGCATTCAGGCATATAAAGGAAGCTGTGCTTCAGTGTCCCCCAGTTGATATTCAATGGGTTGTAGGAAAGGTTGATGGGCCATGGCCCTAGAAACCCCAGGAATAGTCACAGTTTTGGAGGAGAGACACCATTGTTTTTTTACTTACAACAGAGTAAGTAACTCCAGTATCTACCAGAAAGTCCATAAGTTTCTTTTCCTCCATCACAGTTACCTAGGGCTCCTCATGGGAAATGTTGATGTGAGTGGTTGGGTTGAATGGTGCCCCTGGTCTCTGTCATTCCTGGTTGTTCTCACTCTCAGTGAGCTGGGGCATTTCATACGCTGATTTGCTAGTAGTTCTTGGTTCCTCTTCCTGTGGGCAGTGTGGGCATTCCAGTTTCCAGTGCCCCTCTTGTTTGCAGTAGGCATACTGTTGTGACTCTAAAGGGGGTTGGTTTTTTCTGGTAGTGGTGGGGTGCCCTGGGGTAGTTACCCATTCTTGCTTGTCTTCACTTATTTTGATCTTTCTCCATCCCAGCAGGTTGTAGTGTGTGTGATTTATGACTGTGGCTTGGCATCTCATTTGCCTCTCTTGGTTACTGAAGAACTTGAAGGCAATCTCAAATAACTGAGACATAAGCATTCCTAATTCTTCCTCCAATTTTTATAGTTTTCTCTTTATATCTGGAGCACTTTGAGTAATGAAGGTCATATTGACTAGCCTCATATTATCTGGGTGCTCAGGTTCAGGTCAGTGTATTGTCTGTATACTTCAAACACTTTTTTGAGAAAAATGGACACATTTGCTTTTGGATCTTGCTGTATTTCTTGAACATTTAAATCCTCTTTGGCCTTGGGACTCCCTTTTACACCCCTGCTATGATGCACCCTTTATAATGGTCTACTCCAACTTGGTCCCCAGACTCATTTGGGTCCATCTGGGCTCTGCCCCTGGGATAGTCAATGCTGCCGATGTCTGAATTGAGTTGTTGGGTTTCAATTCATGCATTTTATAGGCCTTTTGGCAGGCTTTTCCAAAAACCATCCTGCTTTTCTCAGGCATGAGGAGGGTGTTCCTGAGAGCCTGAATATTTGTCCAGGTAGGGTTATGAGTAGCAAAAATGGAAGTAAAGAGATTCTCCATATCTTTTAGGGTCGTCTCAATAAGAAGGCAATTTATTTTTCCAATTATATCAATCAGAGGTGGAGAAGGAAGAATGTCTATATATAAACCTGCTACGGTTACCTTGGCCATCTAGTCCCAGAAGGACTTGTCTGAAAAGGAATTGCCCTGCCTGAGACTGAGCATTCTCTTGGCCAAATTGAGTACCCTGTTCGGTGAGGGATGGGGAGACTGTTCCTCCTTGACTAGTAGGCAAAGAAGGGTATAAGGCTTAATTAGTGACCTCGGGATGGTTAATAGGTTTCTTTGTATCTCTTATTTCAGTTTCCCCTGTATACAGCGGGGGTGCTGAAGCAGAGATCAGGTGTGATAGGAACAAATCATCATCTGGTTTGGAATCTAGCAGCACAGGTTTAACTGAAGATTTAGCTGAGTTTGGTGACCCAGATTTAGCCTGCTCTGCTTGAGTCCCTTCCATCTTAATTGCAATTTTACAATTTTTGCAAGCTCTTATTTTGACATAAAGACATAAAAAATTGAATATATGGGATCTTGTCCCATTTATCCTCCCTTTTGCAAAACAAATCTAATTGCAGGAGGGTGTTATTATTTAAGGATCCATTCTCTGGCCAGTATTCCCCTGACTCTAATTTATATTGGGGCCAGGCCAAATTACAAATGAACATCCTTTTCCTTTTCATGTGCTCACAGCTGAACATAAACCAGTTTTGTAAAATACATCCCAAAGGACTGCAGTCCAGGATTCAATTAGCATTACCCATGATGATAAGTCTGTCTGTCAGCAATAAAATAAAAACCTTACACCCTAAGGGCATGTTCAGGGGTTTTGGCCAGTGTTTTTTTTTATAGTGCGCCTTGCATGGGATACTTGTTTTACATGACGGACAGGTTGTTATCCAATCTGTGAACCAATGGCCCTAGTTGCATGGAAATTGCTTGAGGGTGCAGGCAACCTATCGTCATTCTGGCCTGTCCATGACCACCTTATCCTAGCACAGGAACCTTGTTCTTCAGAAGCTGAGGGTTCTCATTAAAAAGTGGTGGGCACTCTGATAGTGTTTAACTGCTTGACCTGTGCCCACCAATAGTGAGTCTCCATTGCTTACAACCAAAAAAGAACCTCTTTTTCTTTATTTGAAAAAAGTGAATTACCATGGAAATTTCCAGTTTAGGGATACCTCTTAATCCAACAATTAAATAATCCAGATCCCTATGAGTACCTCTGCAGCTAAATTCTCCTATATTGTTTTTTACTTTTTTGGAACTTGAACCCAACCATATGTTTTACCTCTTAATAGGGAGACTCAAACCTCTAAAGTTAAACCTCCCCCTAAAGTGTGGAACTCAAACCACAATCCTATGTGACATAGAACAAAATAATAGTTGCTCATTCACATTTACTCACCCAGAAGACATCCGTTCCCAGAATCATTTCTTTCCTCAAAATATCAGGAAGTGCCATTGGATTTGAAGCACTAGCCTGGAGTGGTGAGGACCCCCAATTGACAAGCCTCCAGACAGACTGGTCCAGGTGACATCACACAGTGTCGGTGAGGAAGGTGCCTGCTTCCCGCTGGGGCCACAGAACCTTAGGTAAGTAGTCCTGAGAACTTAAGGTCTCATCTGGGTCACCAAAGTTGTTGCTGAGCAATGGACTCACTGCCTGATTCACATAGAAGCCAATACTATGACACCAGGATTTTGAGAAGAGAAAATTTTAATGCGAGGTCAACCAGCAAGGAGACAGGAGACAAGCTAAAATCTCTCTCTTTGATCTGAGGACTAAGGGAGCTTTATGGGTTGGGGACAAAGACAGGAGAGATCAGTGACAAGGATTTGGGTTGGCATATTCTGATTGATCATTTATAGGATTGCCTATATATGGTAGTATTATGCCTGTGGACTGGATCTTCCTTGTTGAGGGACCCCTCACATTTTATTTACTTCTTTTTTTTTTTAACAATTTATTGAAGTGTATCATTCATAAATGAATATACATAAACAATAAGTGTTGAGCAAACATGATGATTTCACAAAACAAACATGCATAACATCATACAGGGCTCCCACACATCACCCCCCACACAAACATCCTGCATTGTTGTAAAAAATTTGTTAAATCATGAAAGAGCATTGTCAAAGTATTACTACTAACTATAGTCTGAATCTTCCTCTCCTATACCTTTTTTAAAGAATTTATTTATTTATTTACTTTTATCCATTCTTCCCCCCACCCCATTTTTGCTGTTTCTGTGTCCATTCACCGGGCAACTCTTTGTGTGTGTTTCCTGCCCTCTCTTCTCATCCTTCTCCTCCTGTCTTCACTGGGATTCGATCCTTGGAACCTCCGATGTGGGAGAGAGGCATCCTACTACTGATGTCTCCTCACCACCATAATCTTGGTTTTGAGAAAGGTGATTTTTGTTCCTAGTATCTCAGGGGCCACCCAAGGTATAAGAATCTATGTTTCTGCACATGCTCCAGTTTACAACTTACAACCAAGCTCAGCTATCTGTAAAACAAGTTGAGGAACAATTTTAGTTATTGGTGGGGAAGGAATTCTGATAAACAGGTTCTGGCCTAAATCCTGATTTTTAGTTATGACAATAATTAGGGACTCCTGACTATCTTGTCCATGGTTTCACTTTGAGATATGGAAAAACAATGAATTCCATGGTTCTAAGCCATTGTCATACTTATTTTATTGTCATATTAGTTCTTTTGTCAGAGAAACATTTTCTGGCAAATTAAGACCCTAAATGGTTTCCATGTATTCACATTTGGTAGTTCTGGCAGAGACATTGCAAGTATGAGAAGAGGTGTGCATAGTGAATAAGTTTCTGAACAGTTGAGATAAGCCACTGTCTACTTGATGAGGGAAGGGGTCCAATGTAATCAATCTGCCACCAGATGGCTGGCTTCATTGGTCTCTTTTGTTGGCAGATCTTTTTCTTCCATGGGCAGTGGCCACATTAGTCTTCATGAGGAAAAGTCTATGTGGTTGATCATATGCATATACTTCATCCCTGATGCCACATACACTTTGCTATTGAGCAAGCACTAGGTTGAAGAAAGAGGTTGACTAACCTTGACTAACCTCAACAAAGTGATTTATCTTATCTCCTTGATATTGAGAGAGTTCTCTATTCTAAATGTACTTTGTTGGTTATTTACATGCAATATAAATTTCATCACATTTAATAGCTATCTTAAGTTAGCTATCCATATACTCAAATACAGATTTCTTTGTTAACAGGTTGTCAACCTGTTTCTTCCCAAGTCCTGACCATCTGGCCAAACCCAGTATATATCCATACAATGTAGATCCATTGTATAATAAAGAATTTGGTCTGCAAATAAGGTCTGGCCCTTGTCTCAGCTCCTGGAGAGATAACTTCTAAATATTTGGAATTTCCCATTATAATAGGAGAGTCTTTTGCTATTCATGGTGGGCCCAGGACCATACCTGATAGTTCATATGCTAAGGATATTATAGGGTGGGGTCAGCCATACCTGTGGTCTTAACGTAGGGGGTGGCCACATCTGAAAGACCAACCATGTGATTAAGGGGTTGGGCTTTCAGCCGTGCCATGCCAACTTGACCTCTGGGAGAGGAAGGACTGGAGATTGAGTTCAGGTGAGCATTTATTCCACCCTCCTTAATGAGGTCTACTTAATGAAACCCCATATAAACTCTGAACACTTGAAGTTCATATGACCTTCCATGATTGATAAGATACATTGCTCTGCTCAGAGTGATGTATCCTGACTCATGTGGAAAGGACACAGAAACTTGCTTTTGAAGCTCTTCTAGACCTTGCCCTATACGTCTCTTCTTTTGGCTCTTTATTTTTTTTATCCTTTTACTATAATAAAACTATAATTACAAGTATAGTGCTTTCAGTGAGTTCTCTCAATTGTTGTAGTATATTATTGAACCTGACCAAATTTACGGCTAGTTGGTGAGAAGTGCAGGTGACCTGGGCTGCTGAACATTTATTTAACTGGTGTCTGGGTGTAATCTTATAGAGGATTGCCCTTAGTCTGGCCTAACTCAGACTTGAATTGAATTTTGTTGTAGTTGGTGACTGAAATTATTGAAGTTTATGAACTTGATATATGCATCATCTCTCCATCAAGGTAAAGTGTCAATGAGAAATATTGCTTGAATTTCTGCTCTTTGGGAGAATTCCCTTCCCTTCTTTTATGGCTTTCCTGGAATGAGCCTGTAATTTTGGAACAGTTCTCTTCTGGCTAGTCCCAGCATATTGTGCAGAATAATTAGTAAATTATTATTATTAGTGATTTTTTCTACTTCAGCCAACTAGTTATAAGGTACTCTCTATGACCTTAGAGACAGGGGTCAGGAAACTATGGCAAATGGGCCGAATCTTGCTCACTGCCTGCTTTTGTAAATTAAGTTTTATGAAATGCAGCCACGTTCTTTTGTTTATGTATTAACCATAGCTCCTTACACACTACAATGTCAGAGATGAATAGGTGTGACCAAGATCATATGGCCCACAATACCTAAAATAAAAAACTAGAAAAGGTTTGCAGACCACTGTTCCATGGTATCATAGAAGTGAGCTGAAAAAAAGTCAGCAATATATCAAAAATAGTTCTCATATTAGTCCAAGGTCATGCAATTTACTTGTGCCTTCAGGACATTCTCAAGTCCAATTTTGTGTATCAACTTCCACTCGGTGATGAAATGTTGCTGTGTTCATGGGACTGATGGTTCAGATAAACTCACCTATTGTCACTTCTTAGTGTCCCATGGTATGAGATACAGATAATACTTGTGTGCAATAGCAAGCCAGTTACTGTTGTTCCAAAAGAAGATAGTTATTTTTTAAAAAGGGCATGTGTTTGTTCCCCAAACCCTGTTATTCACCTATCTGGCATTGCTACTGGTTCTATACAGTATCTCTATCATATATACTTTCAACATCATCTAATCTATTGGCTCGTAAGGACCAAGTAGAAGGAAGCTTGTGTTGCATACTGGACCTGTTGCAAATTCTTCTATTACTATTGTCACCTTTCAAATCCATTAAACTTATGAAATATCAAGTAACTGAGTCAGAGAAGCACCCATAAATAAATATATGTTGTTTCTAAAATCTAAATAGGTCCACCAACCATTGTGTCTCTTTCTTAGTAGTAGCTTGTATAAGAAGTGAAATTTTTCTTTCTATTTGTTCATGTGCTCAAAGATACTTTATTAAATGCCTCTTAGTTTTCAAGAATGTATCTTCTGTACTGGAGTTTAAGTGTCTTACCAAGTAATTTACCAGGACACTTCCTGATTATGGTGTCCAATTAGCATGATGTCATCAACGTAGGAGACTAGTGAGATGCTTTTGGAATGGCAGTTGGCATAGCCTTGCAATAAAAGTAAAAGTTTATAGTTGTACTGCCAGATGAAAGCAAACTACTTACCATGGTCCTTGATAAATAAAGCAATAAAAGAATTTTTCTACTCAATAATTCCATACCAAATGCTAGGGGCTGGGTTGATTTATTCCAATTAAAAAATCTGGAACAAAAGCTGCAATTGGAGACATCAACTGGTTAGGTTTATGAAAATGCACAATCATTTTCCAGAACCCATTGGTCTTTTACTCAAGTCAAAAAGTACAGTGTGACAGTTTGAATCATGTCCTTATAGCTAATCCATTCCTGTGGATGTGAACTTATTGTAGGTGGGAACTTTCGATTAGGTCCCTTCAGTTAAGGGATCTTTTGATTAGATTACTCCAGTAGGATGTGACCCAGAGTGGGTCTTAATCCTCTTACTGGAGTCCTTTATAAACAGAATGATTATATAGAGAAAAAAGTAGAGGAAGCCCCAGAAACTGACAGAGAAAAAGCTGTAGGAGCAGAGAAAGAAAGCCATGAGAGCAAGGAGCTGAAATCAATGGAATCTAGGAGGGAGGAAGCCAGAAGCTGAAGCAACAAAACCCAGCCTCTATCTGCTGGTCTTCAGGGGGAAAATACTGCCTGGTTTTGGACACTTTCGTGGCCTCAGGACTGTAAGCTTACAACCTAATAAATCACCACTGTAAAAGCCAACCCATTTCTGATAGATTGCTTTCAACTACTTTTAGCAAACTAAAACATAAGGTAAGTAGAAATGTTACAGGAATCACTACCTTGTACCTTTCAAATCTTTGATTATAACACTGTTCTCTGAAGTTCCCCCAGGGAACTAGTGTTACATTTGCTTTTCTATTTTGAAAGTTATTGATATTTCAGTGACTTCTACTTGGCCCTTTATAAAATAGTAATAATAATGAAGTCAGAAAGCCACTGTGGGGGTTTTACTAGTTGCCCAGAATGTTTATTTCAACATAGTTGCAGAAACCTGGGAAATAACTATAGGATGTGTGTGTGTAATTACTGGGATCACTTTGAGAAGGTCTTAGACTAAAATTCCATTAAACACTTGACCTCCATAAGCCCTACTTCTACTTGTTGAACAACAGTGGCATTTTAGTTTTCTGGGGATTACGGTAAATCAGAGCCAATGTTTAGTAATCTCCTAAAAGTCTGGTTATTTCCCTCCCTTTCCTCAGTTACTTTTTTAAAACTTTGAAAATGATTTACAATATTACTGTGCCAGTATTGCAAAGGAACTTGAACTTCCTTCCAATAAACTTACTCTTGATATGTGAACACGCTAAAGTATGGAAACTGCAAAGATCCATTGTAGCAACTCAAGACAAAGTTCTAGACACCCGAACTAGATTTTTTAAATGCTATTTAGATCAAGTATTATTTTAGTGGGCTGTCCATCTCTTCCATCCCTTGAAACAATGTGATTAATTAGCTACTGCCAAAAAAATGTGGGGGAGGATTAGCACTCTGGCTTTCCTGCCTATTATGGTAAGTATACACTATCTTGAATCTGGTGTTTACTGCCACAAGGCCCCCACTACTCCATGATCCTATTATTCCCAAGAAATTGAAAAGCACAACTCAACAGTAGTCTCTATTCATTGTCATTCCTGATCTGCAGAGGACATCCATTATAAAGCTTTTAATGGATGCTGATGCTCCCTTTTACCAAGAAGTTCACATGTTCCTTGGTGAAAGAAATGCCCTCTCTTCTTGCATAGCTGATTCTCAAATTGTGGCCCAAGGACCAACAATCTCAGTATTACTTAAGAACTTGTTAAAAATGCAAATTCTCTGACCTTTTCCCAGACCAACTGAAAAAGAAACTCTGGTGGTAGAACCCAACAATCTGTATTTTAGCAAGTTTCCAGGTGATTCCAATTTGTACCCCCAAAGAGCCACCATTATACATTATACCAGGAAAGTTCTGGTATTAAATGTTAGCCATTGCTAAGTTAAGGTTTCAGTCAATCAATTAAATGAGTTGCCTAATCTACTCCCAGATACTTGGTTAACACATTAAATATTGAATGTGGGTAAGGGCAGCCATATCAATAAATTTGTTCCAGTTTAATGTGGCTCCATCCTTCCTGATCTAGTTCAGAGTCATTCTCACATACTCTCTAGACTTTGCTTATATAAGTTGTCAAAATCTTGCAATACTTTGGGCAGGTAAGTTATTGCCTTGATGTTGAGAATTTATACTTGTCATTTTGGGGCGTAATTGGTGGGATAGCTATTGAGAAAAATAGTCAATGTTAGATTAGGTTAATGACACTAGATACTTCAAGCAAGGAATGTCTAGTTACCTTAAATAGAGGAGAAAGTGTTGTTCTTCCAGTCAAGGGAGGCTCATGGTAATATGGGGGTTCAAAATTCTCAGATTTATTCAAATCCACCTAAATGTAACTATTTTCATTCTCAGGATTCCACTCCTTTACAGTCATTGCCTTAACATGAGAGACATGGCACAGCTGAATTCAATGCAAATTGTAATTCTACAACTCTGATAAAAGTCTTTGATATCCCCAGTGTCACAGTTACTCAGTCTCTCAAGAAGTTAGCATAACTATTGTATAAAAAGTGTGATAAAACACTAAAAAAACTGAATTCCAAGAGTCTGGAATATTGGTCCTAGATAGAGGATCAAATCAGCAAAACAGATACACTCAAGGTTTTTAAAGTAGAAAGGAATTTAATTCAGAGTAATAGATAAAAAATGTTGGAAGAGTTGGAGGGAAAAAAAGTGGATTGTGTATTTAACCAGAGATTAAGAACTGTATGAAGACACCATCACTCCATGGAGCCAAAGAGTTCACATTCACAGGTGATATTCCTTGAGCTGCCATCTCTGTCATTTAACAAGAGCTGAGTGGCCCTCAATCACTATTGCCACTGCTTGAGTCACAGCTTGCAATTGGTATTGCTGGAGCAGAATGTCTTCTACTTTCCTCCTACCTTCTAATCTCAATCATGTGCTTCCCACTAGCAGAACCTATCTGGAATCCTAAGTCCACACTATACTGTACATTATTTAATAAACATATCACACCCACACCAACACGTCCCCACAAGAATAATGTACTTTGTTTTTTTGATTGATTGATTGATTGATCGATTTTAAAGAAACTTTAGATTACATAAGTGTTACATAAAAAATACAGAGGATTCCCATATGTCCCACTGCCTCCCCCTCCCAAACTTTCCTATATTAACAACATCTTTCATTAATGTGGTACATTTATTACAATTGATGGACACATATTGAAGCATTGCCACTAACCATGGATTATAGTTTACATTATAGTTTACACTCTGTCCCATGTAATATTTTAAGTTATGACAAATATATAATAGTATGTATCCATCATTGCAATGTCATGCAGGACAATTTCAATGTACTGAAAATACTCCCATATTATCCTCAAATGTGGCCTCTCTCTAAGCCTAACTCAGCATATAAATGCACTACCTTCCTCCCACATGGGACATGATTCTCGGGGATGAGCCTTCCAGGCACAGAGGGATTATTACCAAGCACCAACTAGCAATGCACCTGGAAAAAGACTTGACCAAAAGGAGAAAATGGTAAATACAAATTAGTTTTTATGGCTAAGAGATTTCAAAGTGAGTTGGGAAGTCATTCCAGAGGTTATGCTTATGCACATCTCAGCAAGATCTCCTTAACTGCCACAGTAAATAGTGCCTCAAATAGCAGGGCTCCTGAGGGCTCTAGAGACATCCAGACCCTATAGAAAGGGCAGGTAGCTCAAGAGTTTGGTGACCGGCCAGGGGGCCTTACCTTAGAATTTATGTTCCCCAGTGTGACAGAGTTAGACTCATTTGTGGTTTCCTGACACATGACTCTTCTGCCCCTTCTATTTGAACCTATAGTTAGTACTCTCCTTGATAAGGGTATGGCCAAGAGACTTAAATCTTTGGTCTGTCCATGTGCCAGTTGGGCCCTGAATCTAAACAGAGTTGCAACATCTACTTTCCAGGTCCTTGGACTCACCCAGGACAACTAACAAGGAGATCATGAGGGACAACAACCATCCCAAGGAACAGAGAGAGTCTGCAACTGCAAGCAAGATAGGCACATCCATCTGCCCCATGGGATCTAAGCCCCCTCTCAATTAGAGGCAGAATGGGCATGACTATCCCAAAACTCTCAAGATTGGGTAATGAACAATGGACTAAAGTAGACTGGCTATTATTCTATTATAGATATAAAGATATAAAGGGAGTGGCCACCAAAAAATAATGCTTTTTTTTTTTAATTTCAATTCAAGCTCACAGACCTCCATGATATGGGTGGGTCTCATCCAGTCTGATGGAGGCTTTAACAGAAAAAGGAGGTCAACTTAATTGCCTAAATAAACCAGACCAGGAAGAAAAATCTGACAAAAAATTAAGCAAACTCTTATATCCAAAATCTTCACATGACTTAAAATTCTCTGAATGACAGCCCTCACCCCTTCCTAATTTTGTCCTAGGCTCTTCTCACATCATCCTTCCCAATGATCTCTATTGCCCAACCACACAACTTTCATTTTCTTAATTACACCAAGCCCTAGCATATGTAGGGAGATGATGCATGCTTTTCCTTCTATCTGGGACTCTCCTATTCATATATCAATTTTTAATTTTATGTCCACTTTCTCAGTTTGACTTTCAAAGGACCCCACTGTAGATTATTTTTACCCATTATATTTTCTAATTACATCCTATACTTTACTTTACAGCTTTGGTACCAGGAGTGGTTCTTGAGGAACAAAATCTTAAGAATGAAATTTATAAATTGGTTCTGGGGTTTTTAGAATTGGTTATCTAATCTAATTAGATTCAAAGACACTAATGATTCTATTTCCAGTAATCAAGTTGGCACTGATAGTCCATGGCATGCATTGGCAATAAAGATATGCAAAATATCACCATTGGATATGGCTACTCAAATGCTTATTAGAGGCAAGACTCTGGATAAGAGTGGTTTTGACACTTTTACAGAGTTTTGTGGAGTTAAAGGTATAATGATGTTGGCTGTTGGTTGTTTCTAAATATGCTAGATATAGTTACAAAAGGAAAAGAGCTGAAAGCTTCAAATTTGCAACTTAAGCACCAAATGAGGGACATGAAAGTTTCTATGTGTGTGCCCTGAAAGAAAATTTTATTTCATGTAGTCATAGACATGATATTTCTGAAAATCAGACTCAAAGTCTTGTTGTGCAAGTAGCTGAATTACAGTGCAAACTAAATTCCCAAACTTGCAGGGTGGCTTTTGCTAAAGTGAGGGAATTAGTTAAAAAGAAATGGGGCCCTGAAAATTGGAATGGAAACATGTGGGTTGATAATGATGGCAGTGAGGACATTGAAACCCTAGATTCTGCTAAGTTTTTGCCAGATAAACATGTAATGGTCTGCACTGAGGAACCAGTCTCCTGACCTCCATTCTGCCCTGAGAAATCTCCACTGAAGAGATTAATACTGCTATGCCCAATAAACCTGTAAACCACCTCCCCCTGAGCAAACAGACCTCACTCCTCTGTCTGAAGAGATAAATCATGTTACACTAGAAGAAACTACAATGGAAGTCCTGAAGTAATTGGCTTTCAGGACACTTATAATTCTACTCATGACCCATTCCCACAACCCTTCTTTTCTTCCAGCTCTATACCTAGCCTAAACTCCAAACAGGCCCCAAAAGGTGAGGTACAAAGTGTGACCCATGAGGAGGTGCACTATGCTTTAAAGAACTGCATGGTTTTTCAATTTATATAGACATAAATAAAGACAGTATGTGTGGGGATGGATATTAAGGGTGTAGGATAATGGTGGAAGGAATATAAAGTTGGATAAAACAGAATTTATTGATATGGGTCCACTAAGCATAATTCTGGATTCAATGTTGTAGCTCAAGGGGTTAGAAAGGGCTCTAATTGTCTGAGTGGTTGGCTGAAACATGGACCAAAAGATGGCCTATATTACCTGAGGTTGAAATGCCAGAACTGTCCTAGTATAATGTAGATGAGGGGATCCAAAGGCTTAGAGATATAGAATGTAAGAGCAGATTTATCATGTACCACCTGCTCATTCACCCCAGGAATGTTTAGAGGACTCACATTTCACAAGGACTATGAGAAATAAATTTGTGGGACTAACTCCATCTTCCCCAAAGAGCTCTGTGGTCATTCTTCTCTGTAGTCCAGATATTACTATAGAAATTGCTGTCACCAAATTTGGATCCTTAAACACAATGGGGATGAGCACATCCCAGGTTGGCAAAGCCAAGTGGCAGCACTTAATCACCAAAGACAAGGTGGCTGTGGCTACCTTAATTTAGGTCAGCAGACTCAAAGCAGCAATTAAAATAATCTGACTCACAGAGGCCTATGGCATTGCCTAGTAGATCATGGGGTACCTAGAAGTAAATTAGATGGACTGTCTACTAAATTCTTATTTGATCAATGTAAGCAGAAGAGTTCTAGGCCAAGTGAACAAAATTATAATTTGAATTACTAAAACAGAGAGTCATTGGCCCTTAATTCACAGACTTGAGCAATTTACAGACCCAGAACCCCTTGAATGAGGGGAAGACTGGGTCCTTTTGAGGAAGGACCCTGTTACTTTGCCAAAAATGTATACTATTAATCTTCCTCTCAGCCTTTCCCAAAGAGTCCTACAGCCTTTTACTAGGGTTACTGTGCATTGGGGAAAAGGAAATGTTGAGACATTTCTGATATTATTTAGACACTGTCTCAGGAGTAGGATGAATTCCGGAAGACCCAAAATGTCATTGTGATCCACCAGAATAGGGGCTTATGGAAGTCAGGTGGCCAATGGAGGTTTAGCTCAGATCCATCTCACAGTGGGCCCAGTGGGTCCCCAGATCAATTCCGTGGTTATTTCCCAAATTCATAATGCATAATTGGAAGAGACATACTCAGGAACTGGCAGTATCCCCACATTGGCTCCTTGACTTGTGGAGTAATGGCTATAATGGTAGGAAAGGGCAAGTCAAAGCCACTAGAACTGCCTTTATGTAGCAAAATAGTAAATCAAAAGCAATATAGGATTCATGGAGAGATTGCAGATTAATGTCACCATCAAGGACCTGAAGGATGCAGGGGTGGTGATTTCCACCACATCCACATTCAACTCTCTTATTTGGCCTGTGTAGAAAAGAGATGGAGAGAACCAAAATGGTAGAGTAAGGAACAGCAGGCTGCATGGTTTCTCTAGAAACGGTGGGAAGGTAGGCAGGCTTCATGGGCATAAGGAAAGTCAGAGTATTGCAGGCATGATAGGAAAGAGTGGATGGAGAGGGAGGGGTCTAACCTGGGTATAAGGGGGAAAGGGGATACCTGGAGAAGACAAGAGCACACCAGAAGGCCCAGGAGAAGAAGAAAACTGCCTAGGCAGCCCTGGGGGTGGGGGAGTCACAGAGCCAGTCTTGGGAGAAGGGGAGCCATGCAGCTGGCTCTGGGAGAGACAGGAGCTGCTGAGGACCAATCCCACAGGTGGGCCTATCCACAGCTTAAGAGTAGAGAAGAGTCGAGCAAGGTATGGGGAGAGCTGAGGGAACTTAGCCAAAGGTTTTTCTTTTTCTTTTTTTCCCCTTCATCTGGATACTGGCAGAGAGGCTGGCTCTGGGGTAATTGATTGGAAGATACAAGCAACTGGAAAGGAGTAAATTAGTGAGTCACTGGTGGCCTGAGACGGAAGCCTGTTTTTTGTTTTTGTTTGTGTGTGGGGGTGGTTGAGGGGGCAGGAGTGATCAATTGCCAATAATTTGTGGTAGTGAGGACTGCATTTGCACTTTCTCTTGTAAAAACAAAATACTAAAGAAGCAAATAACAGCATTTGAACAGGAAGAGGAAAGAATTAGTGATGATGAAGATAGACATCCAAAATTGAACAGATAGACAAAAAATGGGGAAAAAATCTGCAGGGACTCAGGGAATTGAATGACAGCAGAAACACACAAACAAATGCTTTATGGGCCATCCCAGAGGGAGAAGAAAAGAGGAAGGGGGCAGTAGAAGTGTTTCAGGAAATAATGGCTGAAAATTTCCCAACTATTATGAGGCATATGGATATACGTGTCCAGGATATGCAACATATTCCAAACACAATAATCCTAGCAGATTGACCCTGACACACATAGTTATCAGATTGTCAAAAGTTCAAGACAAAGACAGAATCCTGAAACCAACAAGAGAAAAGAGATCCATCACAAATAAGGGAAGTTCAATAAGATTAATTGCTGATTTCTCATCTTAAACCTTGGAGGTGAGAAAGCCGTGGTATGGCATAGTTAAGGTGTTAAAGAGAGAAAAAATGATACCAAGAACTCTGTATTCAGCAAAGCTGGCATTCAAAAATGAAGGGGAGCTCAAAATATTCACAGACAAACAGAAATTAAAAGAGTTGGTCAACAAGTGTCCTGTCCTTCAAGAAATGCTAAAAGGAGTTCTGCAGGTTGAAAGGGAAAAACAGGACAGAGAGGTTTGGAGGAGAGTGTAGAAAGGAAGATTATTAGTAAGTGTAACCATTGGCCAATTTGATGTAATTATGAATTCCAAAAATATAATTGCATCATGCTTGTAAACTGATCTGTTAATCTGGGCATGATTAGGTTACGATTAGTGTGTTGAGCCCCACCCTTTGGTGGGTGGAGAATCAAATATAAAGGCATGGCAAGAACAGTTTTGAGTAGCAGTCTTTTGAGAAGCAGTTTGATGTTGGATAGAAGGCCCCAGGAGAAGAGAAGCAAGGTCTACAGCTGACCTTGTGGAGGAAACAGGAGCTAAGCCCAGAGAGAAACACAGCCCCGGGAAGAGAGGAACCCCAGAAGCCTGAACCCTGGCAAACGCTGGCAGCTGTCTTGCTCTAACACATGGCAATGGACTGTGGTGAGAGAAGAAACATAACAGTTTATGGCCTGGTATCTGTGGACTTCTACCCCAAAATAAATACCCTTTGTAAAGACCAACCTATTTTTGGTATTTCACATTAGCACCCCTTTGGCTGACTAATACAGTAAGTATAACTAAAAAGGTGAAAAGAGAAATAAAAACAAAATATGACATATATATACCTAATGAAAAGTGGCTAATATACGTACTATCTTGACAGTAATAACATTGAATGATAATGGATTAAACTCTCTAATCAAAAGACATAGATTGGCAGAATTGATAAAGAAATATGATCCATCTATATGCTGTTTACAAGAAACTCACCTTAGACCAGGGACACAAGGAGGTTGGAAGTGAATGGTTAGAAAATGATTTTACATGCAAACAATAAACCAAAAAGAGTCAGAGAAGCTATACTAATATCAGACAAAATAGACTTAATGAAAATGTATTGCAAGAGACAAAGAAGGACATTATATATTAATAAAAGGGGTAATCAATCAAGAAGAAAAACAATCATAATCTTTTTTGCACCTAACTAGGGTGCCCCAAAATACATAAGGCAAACACTGGATAAACTAGTGGGAGAAATAGATGCCTCCACAATTATAGTAAGGTGCTTTAATACACCATTATCACTATTAGAGAGAACTCTTGACAGATGGTCAATAAAGAAACAGAGACCTTGAATAATATGTTAGAAGATTTAGACCGAATAGACATATAGAGAACTTTACAAATACATCAGGATATGCATTCTTCTTGAGCACACATGGATTATTCTACAGCATAGACCACATGCTAGGTCACAGAGCAAGTCTCAGCAAATTCAGAAAGATTGAAATTATACAAAGTAATTTCTCTGACCACAACGGAATGAAGCTTGAAATTAATAAGGGACAGAGAACCAAAATAGTCACAAAGATATGGAAGTTAAACAGCACACTCTTAAACAATCACTGGGTCAAGGAGGAAATTGCCAGAGAAATCAATAACTACTTCAAAAAGAATGAAAATGGGAACACAGCATATCCAAATTTATGGTATTCTGCTAAACCAATGCTGGAGGGAAATTTATATCCCTAAATGCCTACATTATAAAACAAGAAAGAGCTAAAATCAAAGACCAAACTGCATACCTGGAAGTACTAGCAAAAGAACAACAAACTAATCCCAAAACAAGAAGAAGGAAGGAAATAAAGGGGAAAAAAATTAGAGCAGAATTAAACAAATCAATGTAATATATCACATTAACAGATTGAAGGGAAAAAATTACATGACCATCTCTATCAATGCAGATATGACATTCAGCAAAATACACCATCATTTTTTTTATTAAAACACTTCAAAAGATAGGATTAGAAGGAAACTTCTTCAACATGACAATGGGTATATATGAAAAACCAACAGCTAATATCATACTCAATGGTGAAAGGCTTAAGGCTTTTCCTCTAAGTTCTGGAATAAGACAAGGGTGCCCATGGATACCACTTTTATTTAACATTGTATTAAAAGTACTTGTTCAAGCACTTAGGCAAGAAAAAGAAACAAAAGCCATCCAAATTGGAAAAGAAGAGGTAAAACTTTCACTATTTGTAATAACATGATTCTATATGGAGGAAGTCCCAAAAGCTATAGAACAAATCTTCTAGAGCTGATAAACGAGTTCAGTAAAGTCACGGGATGTAAGATCAACATGCAAAATTCAGTAACATTTCTGAACAATAACTAGCAATCTGAGGATGATATCAAAAGAAATATTCCATATACAATTGAAGCTAAAAGAATCTAACATCTAGGGATAAACTTAACTAAAGATGTAAAGGTCTTGTACACAGAAAATTACACAACATTGCTAAAGGAAATCAAAGAAGACCTAAATAAATGGAAGAATTCCATGTTCATGGATTGGAAGACTAAATATCATTAAGATGTCTGTCCTGCCCAAATTGATTTACAGATTCAACACAATCCCAATAAAAGTTCCAACAGCATTTTTTACTGAATTGGAAACTTAAATTATGAAGTTTATTTGGAAGGGCAAGGGGCCCCAAGTAGAAAAAACATCTTGAAAACGAAAAACAAAATTAGAGGAATCACAGTACAAAAGCACACTACAAAGCTACATTAGCCACAACCGCAAGGTTTTGACACAAGGATAGCATACTGACCAATAGAACCAAATTGAGAGTTCAGATATAGACCCACAAATATTTGGCCAACTGATATTTGACAAGGTCACCAAGCCCAATCAACTGGGACAGAATACTCTCTTCAACAAATGTTGCTCGGAGATCTGGATATCAATACCCCCCTCTCCCCTGTCGCCCCCCCAAAAAAGAAGAAAGGGAATCACCTCTCATGCCCTATACAAAAATTAACTCAAGATTCATCAAAGGGCTAAATATAAGTGCCAATACCACAAGACTCCCAGAAGATAAAGTAAGGAAGTATCTATGAAATCTTGTAGTAAGAAATGGTTTCGTAAACTTTACACCCAAAGCAGAAGCAATGAAAAAATATAGATAAATGGGATCTCCTTAAAATTAAAAACTTTTTTGCTTCAAAGGAGTTTGTCAAGAAAGTGTAAAAGCAGCCTACTCAATGGGAGAAAATATTTGGGAACCACCTATCTGATAAGGACCTAATATCCAGCATATATAAAGAAATCTTACATCTCAAAAATAAAATGGCAAACAACCCATATAAAAAGTGGGCAAGATATCAGAATAGATTTTTTACAAAGAGGAAATAAAAATGGCTAAAAGGCACATGAAAAAATGCTCAACATCACTA
>JAQZBX010020531.1:8115-33062 GCA_029593785.1 Cabassous unicinctus
CCTATGATACAATTTCTGTGGTTCAATGATGATATCCTCTCTCTGATTTATTATTTTATTTATGTGCATCTTCTCTCTTTTTTCTTTGTTAGTCTACTAAGGGTTTTTCCTTTTTATTCATCGTCTCCAAGAACCAGCTTTTGGTTTGGTTAATTCTTTCTAATATTTCTTTTATTCTCAAGTTCATTTAATTCAGCTCTAATTTTTGTTATTTCCTTCCTCCTGCTTGGTTTGGGATTAGTTTATTGTCATATTTCTAGTTCCTTCAGTTGTGCAATTACATCTTTGATTTTAGCTCTTTCTGCTTTTTGAATGTAGGGATTTAGGTCTATACATTTCTCTCTCAGCACTGACATAGCTGCATCTCATAAATTTTCATATGTTGCCTTCTCATTTTCATTTGCTTTGAGGTAGTTACTGAATTCTAAGGCAATTTCCTCCTTGGCCTACTGATAGTTTTAGAGTTTTTTTTTTAACTTACATGCATCTGTGCCTATTGAAGTTCTCCTTTCTTTATTGATTTGTTGCTTCTTTCCGTTGTGGTCAGAGATAGGTCTTTGTATAATTGCTCTCTTTCTAAATTCATTGAGACTTTTTCTATAACCTAGCATGTGGTCTGTCCTGAAGAATGTTACTAGAGCACTCAAGAAGAATGCATATCCTGCTCCTTTTGAATAGAATGTTGTATATAAGATCATTATGTCTACTTCTGCTAATGTAGTATTCAAGGTCTCTTTTTGAGCCTCTGCTGAGATGTTCTAATGGAGATAATGGTGTATTGAATTCTTCTCGCTATGATTGTTGAGGCATCTTTTTCTCCTCTCAATTTTGCCAGTGTTCACCGCATGTATTTTGGAGTGCCCTGTTAGGTGCATAGATATTTATGATTGCTCTTTCTTCTTCATAGACTGACCTTTTTATTAATATAAAATGTCTTTCTTTTTCTCTTATAACAGTTTTGCATTCAAAGTCTACTTTGTCTAATATTATTATAGCTATCTCAGCTCTTTTTTGATTACTGTTTGCATGGAAAAACATTTTCCACCTTTTCACTTCCAAGCTATTTGTGTCCTTGGTTCTAAGGTGAGTCTCTTGTAGACAGCATATAGTTGGATCCTATTTTTTATCCATTCTGTCAATCTGTGCCTCTTAATTGGGGAGTTTAATCCATTAACATTTAATGTTAGTGTTGTAAAGGCAGTATTTACTTCAAGAATATTTTCTTTAGGGTTTTATATGTCATACCTTATATTTTTTCCTTCTTTTTACCATTTTAGTTACCCTTATTAATAACCTTCATTTCTGCTCTGTTCTCCGAACCACTCTCTCCTGTCTTTTCCTTTCAGCCTGCTGAATTCCCTTTAGTATTTATTGAAGGGCAGGACTCTTTCTGACAAATTATCTCAATTTCTGTTTATATCAGAATATTTTGATCACTCCCTCATTATTTAAGGACATTTTTGCTGGATACGGAATTCTTAGCTGGCAGTTTTTCTGTTTCAGTGCTTAAATGTGTCAAACTATTGCTTTTTTCCCTCCATGATTTCAGATGAGAAATAAGCAATTAATCTTATTGCATATCCTTTGTATTTGATGGGCTGCTTTTCAACTTCTGCTTTCAGGATCCCCTCTTTATCTTTGGTATTTGGCAATCTCATTAGTATATGTCTCTGAGAAGTTTTGCTAGAATTTATTCTGTTTGGAGTACACTGCCCTTCCTGGACATGTATGTCTATGAACCTCATAAGAGTTGGGAAATTTTTTAGCTATTATTTTCTCAAACTCTCCTTCTGCCCCATTTCATTTCCCTTCTCTTCTCCCTCTGGGACACCCATAATGTGTATGTTTGTGCATTACATGCTGTTATTCAATTCCCTGAGACCCTGCTCAATTATTGCATTTTTTCTCTATTTATTATTCTATCTGCATAATTTTGTATGTTCTGTCTTTTAATTCACTAATACTTTCCGCAGCCTGTTCACATCTGCTGTTGTGTGTTAATGTTGTATGTTTTATCTTTTCTGTTGTGCCCTTCATACCATAAGATCTGTTATTTTTCTATTTATATTTATAATTTCTTCTGTATGCACACCCAGTGTCTTCTTAAAGTCCATTATCTCTTCCTTCATTTCCTTGAATTGATTTAGGTGATTTTAGTGGACATCTTAATTAGTTATTCCAAATACTGTGCTTCCTCTGTCTTTTTACTTTGTTCTTTTTTCTCTCCAACATCTTCCTTTTTCTAAGTAAATTTTGTTGTCATCTAGGCATCTGTTTATTTTGATAAGTTTACTCTTTTGGTCAGTTTCTCTCTTGACTATTTTTTGTTGTTGTTGTTTGGATTTGTTATAATGTTATTCTTTGTCATTTGTTGTAGCTTATTTGAAATTTTTAGAATTGCCTGTGTTTAACTGGTATAAACCCGACCAGGGACCCATGATTGTGGCACAAATAGACCAAAAAGTGAATTCCTCTACATTGGCCTCTCTCAGTCCCCATGTCCTTGATCCTTCATGGATCATATACTCTGGTTCTCTGGCTCCAGAATCTGAGTACAGCTGATTCTCTTCTCCCAGTGTCTGCCTGAACCTACCTATGAGAGTGAAGCTTCGCTCACAAGCTACCCAGGCTCTTTCTACTACTCCCAGCAAGGCCACCTGGATGTCCTTGCCATATGACCTGTGTTGCCGCCACTTCCATACATACCCGGCAAAGACCCCCTCACTGGCTGCTCATGTGCTACTCACCCTGTGGCCCAGCTGCATCCTTCCATGTCTGGCAATTGACACCCCTTGCCAGCCTCCTGTGTGCCACTCCCCCCATGGCCCCACCAGTTAACCCTGTACCAAATAAGACCCCCTTCCTGCACTTGTGTACTGCTTACCCAATGGCTGTGCCATTTTCTCCCCATGCCCAGCAAGGCCCACCCTCACCAGCTGCCCATGCACCACTCAACCAGTGGCCCTGCCATTTTCCCCCATGCCCATCAAGTCCCCCACTCACCAGCCACCTACATAACTTTCCTTTTCTTCTCCACCACTTCCCCATTCACAGGAAGACTGCCTGGCTTTTTTCCACTTCTGGAGGATAGCCCATTGATTTTTGACAAGGGTGCCAAGTCTACCTAATGGGGGAGAACAGTCTCCTCACCAAATTAAGTTGTAAATGTCTACATGCAAAAAAATGAATGTACCCCTACCTCACACCATATAAAAAATTAACTTAAAAATTGACCAAAGATCTAAATAAAAGCACTAAAAGTAAAATATTCCTAGAAGAAAATGTGAGGAAACATTTCAGAACCTAGTGTTAGGCAATGGTTTTTTAGACTTTACAACAAAAGCATGAGCAATAATATATATATGAGCCTTCATGCAATAAAAGAAAAATATATAAATGAGACTCATCAAAATTTAAAAAAATTTGTGTATCAAATGACTGTTTTAGGAAAGTGAAAAAAACCTATAGAATGGAAGAAAATATTTGGAAACCACATATATAATAAGGGTTCAATATCCATATTATAAAGAAATCCTACATCTAAACAATAAAAGGCACAGACATTACTTCAAAGAATATATACAAATAGCCAATAAGCAAATGAAAAGACAGTAGACATCTTTAGCCATTTGGAAAATGCAACTCAAATCCAACATAAGGTGGAATTTCATCCCCACTAAATGGCTACTATTTAGAAAATGAAAAATATATGTTGGCAAGAATGTGGAAAAATTGGAGTCCTGGTATATTGTTGATATTGTAAAATGGTGCAGCCACTGTGAAAAAGAGTTTGGTAGTTCCTCAGAAAGTTAAGTATAGAATTACCATATGACCCAGCAGTACCACTCCTAGGTATATACCCAAAAGAACTTAAAACAAGGAATTTAACTGATATTTGCACAGCAATGTTTATAGCGGCATTATTCACAATTGCCAAATTGTGGGAAAAAAACAAATATCCATCAATGTAAGACTGGATAAACAAATTGTGGCATATATATATAATGGGATATTATTCAGCTGTAAAAATAAATGAAGTTCTATATCCTACAACATTGATGAACCTTGAAGACATAATGTTGAATGAAATAAACCAGACACAATTGACAACTATTTTATGATCTCACATATGCAAAGCCAACAATCAGAAATTAGCAACTAGAATACAGTTTACCAGGGATATGATTGGGAGTGGGAAATTGAGAGTTGAGATGATGGATAGGTTTTGGTAATTGTTTGTGATGATGGAAGACAACATTATGAGTATAATCATTGCCATTAAATTGTACACTTGAAAGTTACTGAAATGATTAATTTGTGTATGTATATATTTGTGTATATATATATGCAAAATTTAAAGAAAATTAGACTTCAACACAAACAGTAAATCCTAATGTAATTTATGAACTCTAGTTTAATACATAATTGTAATAATATTGGTTTAAAACTTGTTAAAATGTACCACAGTATTGCAAATTATTAGTAACAGTTAAAGCTGTTTAGGTGTATTTAGGGTGGTATATGTGAACCCTATTCTTTCTCTATGATTTTCCTGTAAAAAAATTATAAACACTCAAGTCAGTGAACTCAGAGAATTGTAAAAGGATTCTATTTAAGGAGTCCAAGAAGACTGAATTAAGAATGTTAATACCTGGAAATGTGAAAGATAAAAAAAGAATCTTTGCAAATATTGTTAGACTATTAATTGAATAGGTTTGAAAGGCAATTGGATCCTAAAAGCCAGACCAGGCTGCATTTGTACATCTTTACAATAACTTCTCATTCTGCCACAAGAACTAGTAACAGAGCAGGTGTTCCATGTCTGGCAGTGGATACACCTGCAACCTGGTCTGGCAGTAATGAATTAGGACATTATTATTCACTCTTACAAGGGCACTGCAGAGGGGCATCTCAAAGACCTTGATATTTGAATAATTATCCAAACTAGGCTTTATATATTAAATTTCAGATATACATGCTATCACCATGCATTTCCTGTAAGGAGAGTGGTTACCTTCATGGATGAATAAAAGGTGATGAGAAAGGAGATAAACACAGAAAATATCTAGGATTCTGAGGTGATTACATTAGGATTATTTTCAAAATTATGTGTTCAACTGTGTGATTTGGAATATAATACTTTCTTACTTTATGATTAACAATGTAGAGCCAAAATCCCCTGCAAAATATGGAATAATTTTAGTGTTATTCTTTGTCCAACAAAGTTGCCACATACACATTACTATTTATTCATTCATTTGAGGTTGCTGTAAAAAGCTTGAAATATATTTGTCCCTGATTTTTATATTGTATTGATTATAATTTTTTAAATATTTTTTCCCTGTGAGGAGTCCAACTCCTGCTTAAAATCTGAGTGTTTTCTTAAAGCCTGACCATAGACAATTACAAAAGCTTTACCTGACAGTCCACATAAGTGAAGCTGCCCTCACAGCAGAAGTCACCCAGCCTGTGTGTTACAGTCTCTGAAGGAAGCTGCAGTCAAGGACTCAGGCCCCCTGGCCAGGCTTGCTCTTGAGCACAGCTGCATTCCTATCCCAGGTGCCTCCATTAGGAGCCTCAGATCAGGGGCCCCAAACCCAGGCCTCCTCAAGTGCCTCAACTGAGAACTCCTTATTGGATGGAGGTGGGGAGACCTTGAGGGCACTCTCTCCTCTCCTTCTCAGTACTCAGTATAATAAACTTCTAGTCTCTGGGTCCATAAAACTGCAGGAGCCTTTTGTCAGGTCCTCCCACAGCAGTGAGTTGATCCCATATCTGTGCTGATCCATCTGTCCCTCCCCTGGGGCAGCTTTCCAGCACAATGAGACACGATTAAGTCCCTGTCTTTCCTGTTTACCCTCCTGCTTATATGATCACAGTAAGTGATTAAAAGCCCCACTTGTTACTACCATTTTGGCTTTGAGTATTTAAATCAGCTACTTTTGACACCTGGCAGCTGAACTCAGCTCTTACTGAAATTGGCACAGGGAGGAGGTTGGCCAATTAAGCACGCTGCTGTTCTGGAAAACCAGAAGCTATTGAGGGGCACTTATGGGGGGAGGTGGTGGAAGCCCTGGGGCTCTGAAGGGGTGCTTGACAGAAAGCATTGGCAGAAATTGAGACTGTGAATGAGAATAAACATAAAGAAATCATTTTTAAGTGGCCACAAGTATGCTGAGACACTAAAGGGGAAAGTGTGACATTTTAAGACATCTAATTAATATATTCAAAGAGATAAAGGTTAATTTTGCATCTGCATTGTGCTATGAGAAATATATATTACAGACTAAAGAGAAAAAGTACTAGGGTGATATTATATGTGTGTACAGAATTTCTTTCATCAGAAGCTCATTTCATATGTTTGAAGAAACCTTGAAGAATATTTCTGATAATACATATTTATGATAAAAATATGTTGACACTATGGACAAAATAAATTATCATACAATTCTTGAGATAAAAATGAAATTGGTGATTAAATATTACATAAATAAAATCACAGAAAAAAATTTTCTGGAATAGAAAACTTAAGTTTTCTGATTAAGGTAGCTTTCTATATGCCAGGCACTTTAATTAAAACACACACATAGAAATACTGACTATGAATAAAACAAAATAATATATAATATCAAGAAAATAAAAGAAGTAGTATCTGAAAATTATTAGATTTTTATCAGGAGCCACTAAGAAATAGAATTCAATGGATCTAGATAGTCAAATATCTGGAGGTAATTAACTTTGACAGAAATTATACATATGAATATAAACATAAATATAAATAAGACATGAAATATAAAGATATATTCACATATACAAAGATTCAGAAAGGGTATATCTAATATTTGTAAGGCTATTACTTGAACATAAAATAAGTAAGTGATGCCTTAACTCAGGAATTAGGAAGAAAACTCAGGTAGGAACAACTAAATTTAAGAAGAAATATGATGGTTCCCTCAATTATCAAAACATTGAAAACATAAATTCATATTTCAGACATTGGATGAATCTGAACAAAGTTCAGATTTTTCCTAGGATTATTACTTTTGATGAAAGGAAGGCTGAGTTCATCATCAACTTCTTGCTTCTATGTTGAATAATCCATTCTGAGCTATAATGAGACTTTGTAAATTGTATAACTTGCAGCTGAATATAAAGGAGCTTAAGTTTCTACAAAGTATACATTTTCTACCTAGGATCCTGGAGTTAAAAAAGAAGCCATCAAAGAACTAAATTCTTAGTATAAAGGGGCTAATATATTGCTAGGCTATCAGAATGCTGGCTAAGCCTTTAGGAATCAGAAAAATAAAACTCTTTCAATCGTGAGAGTATAACTTTTATGTCTTTCTTATGAGAACAGTGAATCACATAGTATTAGCAAGAATGGTGTTCTACAGGCAAATTCAATACCATTTATTGCTATATCTACTCCATTTTATAACTAATCAATCCTGTTTTTCTTCATGCAGGAGCTTGAATGAAACAAGAGTAGCATACATCTTTTACAGAGATAAATAACACCTAAAACTTACAAATTGTCTTGAGTTAAAGGGCAGCGTTTTTATATGACCCCTTTTGAATGAAGCAAACAAGTCTTAAGTATTCCAACATTAATATAGGACTCTGTGCTATACCCATGTCGAGTCCTTAATTCCATAGTTGTCTCTGAGTTCTAATCACTTTATTACTTTGAGCAGAAACATGCATATTAGTGAATGAAGGACAACAATTTACAAAGAATGTTTCTCTAAACCAAAACACTCAATATTTTTTTCCAGGATGGCAGTATCCAGTACCATGGGAATATTTAAAAACATATATAAAATATAAATTAAAATTCCTTGAAATTGTATTTTTTAAGATTTTTTTTAACCAAAGAAAGCCCACCTTGGAAACTCAAAATGTCTGTGGAACATTTTTCTTATAGCAGTGTTAATCTCTCTGTTCCACAGTCCATAGATGAGTGGATTTATAACTGAGGGCACCATGGTGTAGAACATGCCTGTCAGCAGATTGCTAAGAGCTGCTTTATCTGCAATGGGACCTAAGACAGCAATAATTCCAGAAATTGTAAATATAAGTAGAACTGCCAATTGTGGAGTGCAGGTGGACAGAGCTTTATTACGGGCTTCCACAGAATGCATTCTAAGCACCATTGAAAATATATTACTATATGACATAAATAATAAGGCAGAACATAATAAGCCCAGACCTACACTTATAGCTAGGAGAGCAAACTCAGAAAACTGAACATCTGAAGATGAGATCCTCAAAATATGAGGCACATCACAGAAATATTGATGTATCACATTCGACCCTGTGAAGGGAAGCCTGAACATGGTGCCTGTGTGCAGAGAAGAATAGACCAACCCATTTGCCCATGAGCCAGCAGCTGCCTGTGTGCACAGATGTGGGGTGATGGTGAGCCCATAGTGCAGAGGGTGACAAATGGCAACATAGCGATCATAGGACATCACCACAAGGAAGGCCAGCTCTGTGGATCCAAAGAACATAAACAGGAAAATCTGAGCAGCACATGCTGGGAGAGAAATCAATTTACTGCCTGTTAGAGAATTCACAATGCATTTGGGGACAGTAACTGAAATGCAGCAAAGATCTATAAGGGATAAATTTCCTATAAAGAAATACATTTGAGAGTGTAGACGAGGGTCAGTCACAATAACAGTAACAATTACAAGATTCCCAGTAATGCTGCCAGATAAATCACTAAAAGTAGCAGACCTTGCACAACTTGTAGCTCCCGGGAGCTTGAGATATCCATGAGGACAAAGTCTGTGAAGATGGTGAGGTTGCTCATGTGTACTTTATATGCTGCAGTCAACCTGGGAGTCAGAATATAAAATTATAAGATAACACTAAAGAGCAAAATGAAGCCAATCCACAATATTAGCAATTAATAAGAAAACACTGGCATCAGGGTAAGGCTTCTAACCCAGAAATCAGGATATAGGAAATCAAGAAATGGCAGCCTTTAAAAATCAATCAATGCAAAAATTTCTTTTTTTTTTGTTTTTTAACCCAACTCTGCTGGTAGAATTCTCGATATAAGAGAATTTAAGCAAATATAAATATTTCCTATGAGATTTAAATTTGAACAACCTTTCAATCATTGAGCCCCATTTACAGTATTTCTTAAAATATACCTAAAACCAAGCCTGAACACATCCAGTGATTATATTATTATTTTCTACATATCAAATATTAAAGCAGACATGCTCTGTGAGAAAGTTTATATATAGACCAGAGGATTCTACCATTACGCCACTGTTACAGAGTCTCTTCATGCACCAGGGAACATGTCTTTATCTCCCCATCTATGGCAATATGACATAGAAATTGTTGCTGTAACAAAGTTAATGAATAGTTCTGAAGATCAGCTGGGATTTTATTCCAAATGAGACAATTGATTATTATTGAACATTCTTTAATTTTAGATACTTTATAGGAACTGTAGATGACTTCTTCCATTCCTCTTTTGTGACATTTATTCATAAAATTATATTTGATTTAGATGGAAGTATGTATCTTGAGTTTCCTTCTTTTCACTCTAGTTAACTTTCTCTCCTGCACAAGAATCTAAGAAAATCATTCAAGGTGACAATACTCCTACCCACAGCATCCTTTCTCCATCTAGCATGAATTCCAATATTTAGTGATGGGTTCACATTCTGGCCAAGTCTCTTTCCTCTATGCTTTTCTAGGTTTCAGGTGCTCATTAATAAACAATTATTCTAACTGTAATGTATTAAATTGTGCTTGTCTTGAAGCAGTTCAAAGTGTAAAGAAATATTGCAACATTATATTTTATTGCTAAAACTAGTTATGTTGAAGTAGAATTCAAGTATTATTTAATTTTCATTTGTCAGAAATCTAGAATTAATAATTATAATTATACTTGTTTAGAATTTGTATTTTATTAATATTTTCATTATATAAAATTCCTTGTCTTTACAAATATATTTTTAAATTCTTGTGACCATATTCATATATGTGATAATAAAAATGTTGTATTGCTTACATTGGTTTTATCCAGATGAATTTCTATTACAGTTTATTGCAAAATATTTTGTGCAAATTGTTTTCTATAATATCCTTTCTATTATAGGTGGTTTCTTCTAATATTCTCAATCTCTAAAGTAAAGAAATTAGGCTAAGCAGATAATTTATTAACTATGAAAACCTTACTCAGTGGTTTAGTTGAATACAAATGGCCTATGGTGCATGTTACTGAATTAACCCAGACATACATATTGTTTTTTTAAATATTTAAAAATATTTGCTTTATCAGAATCATGCATTAGACCTTGATCATTAAAGTCTCATTCCTTTCCTCTATCTCTTCAGATTGCATTTTCTCCTCCATCTATAGAAATTCTCAAGTTTAATTATGCTAAATTTACCATAATCTTATCCTTCAAAATGCACCTTGAATAGTTATGGCCACACAGAGAGTTCAGGGTTTTTCCTTTATGCCTTATAACCTCAGGGATCTTTAGGAAGCATTTGCTTCACAATTTTAAAATTTGAACAATAGCATAATGAATGGGATTACTAAATCCTTGTCTATTCTTAGAAAGATAATATATGGTAATATCTTAAAATGATCAGCATAGAGCATGGCTGCTTCATAATATCCAGTAAATAGATATCAGAAATTGCTCATTTTTAAAACTACACTGGAAATCTTTACATTTCCTTTGATGTTTTAATATTGGTTTTATTTACTTTCATAGATTTCCATGAAATGTCATCATGACATTTTGCCTGTGAATTTCTTAGCTCTCCTTTTAAATCTGGCTCAAAAAATATCTCATACTTGTTGATTCCACTGTTTCAATATCAAGGGAATCTTGGTAACAATATATTTCCAATATTTTTAGTCAAACTGTGTATTCACAGACCGATCTTCAGGTACCATATTTTAAAAAATGTAAAGTTAACAAATGAATCAGAAAAAAATCCAGTCTACCTTATGAGCAAAAATGTGTCATATGGGGAAGAAATAATTAAGTGTGCAAATGATCTAGAGGCATAAGAGTGTTGTGTCAGAGAATTATTTGTTGGTAATATCAAAGAAATAAATTGAATATTATATACAAATATACCTGAAAAGTTAGAGAAGATTATGTTCCATAACTTGAATATATCTTTTAAGTATTTAAAAGATTAATAACATCCATCATCCTGCCTCGTCCTTCACTGAATAAAATTCATAGAATCTCTTATCAGGTAGACATACTTTTATCAACGATTCTGCTTCTGGATTCTTTATATACATGTATTTTCTTTTGGAAGGACACTTATGGGTCATACCTTCCATGGGACCTGGTTAACTGTCAATCTCAGTCTCAAGAGAACCAGGTTTCTGTCTACTCCTAGTTGGTAAAAATTCCTTCTCTATACACTTGAGATAAATTAAATTTGTAGTGGTATTTCTTTGAAATAAAATTACTAAATAATTTTTTGTTAAACTAATTATTCATTAATGTTTCCCAATTCACAGATGAGTCAATATGTTTTCAACTTTATATCAGAATATAAATGTCATTTTTTATATAGAAAATCCATAAAGTCTTGTTAACCCTAAAAAAAATAGATTTTCTAACAATTGAGTACTAACATTATGGCATTAAGAAAAATCATATGCAGATTAAAAATTACTGAAAAAAATCAATTTTAATCAGCTACTAACTTTAAGAAAATTAAATACTCCTGAATTGATTTTAAAAGGAAAATATGTGAAAAATAAAAATAAAAAAGTGGTTGTGGCACAGAGTGGCACTCACTCACCAAATGTGTTTTGAATAGATATTCGCACATATGATGTAATCACTAAATTTAGGTTCCCTTCAGAATGTAAATTATTAACTCTAAGAAGACTTTAAGGAACAAGGCAATAGCCATTGTTCTGAAATTTTTTTATTAATGACTGGCAATCTGGAAAGAAGTATAATTTGTCACAGGCTAAGAAATTCTATGGAAAATCTTGGAATTGAAGGCACAAAAACAGATGTCTCTATGTACCCTTACAGTTTACCACCAGAGTTATAAAAACCAGGCTGAAGTTTGGTGAATAGTGATTAGAAGTCAAATCTATAGAAGCAGAAATCCCCCTTTACATTTTGACACCCTCTTTAACTTCTGAATTAATAGAACCAAACTGTATTCTCATATTGGCTTTTTTCATTTAAACTGTTGCAATATATTCTTGGTTGAAAAATGTGATGAAAATACAGACTCATGCAAATATATGGTTATGAAATGAAAGGAGTATACTCATAACACTTTTAGAAAATTGTCATATTCTTGTGATGCTACACCAAAAGTCAACAAATGGTAGTTTATTAAAGAAGGCTTGCAATTTTTAATCTGACATCATAATAACAGCTTTTCATACTCTGTAAGATTTAAATTCATTGATCTATTAAGGCATTTTGAGAGTATCTTATACTCATGCATGATTTCATAACATCATGATGTTTCACCTGGAAAATATTGGTTCACAGAGTGATGCCAATAATCCAAATACCATGTATTTCATTATATCTTACCAAAATAATTCACATTTATTAAAATTGAAAGAGTCGAAAATCAGTCATATGATATATGTTATACTAGAGCTTTAATTTTTAGATTGAGCTAACAAATGATATTTTACTTTTAACTATATAATCTCACTCCTGTAATTTCTTACATGGAGCTGTGCATCATTACTTATTCATGAAAAGTGTCTTTATCACAAAGTAGGTTACTGTGTTCCACTCCCTAGCAATTTCCTGTTTCTTGCTCCCTAACAAGCTCCTGTTTTTCTTCTCCCTCTAATAAAACATACACTGGATGGAGAAGCCTGAGGTCAAGGGCGCTTTAAGGAGCACAGCCAAGGTGGGTGAAAATAGTTGCTATGAGCTCACCCTTCCCCCTTCCACTGATGCCCACTTTGCAGAACCCAGTTTGTAGGTGGACTTAGCCAATAGCACCCCTGTCCCCACCTCTCTTTGTCTAATTTTAGCAGAAACCATTGGCTCTTTTCTTCAGGGAGGCAGATTTGAGATTTGCTCTTCTGACCTCTGCTGGCTTCTTAATACACTTTTTCCCATGTGTGACCTAGTGTTCTTGTGGACTTTAATTCTTTCACTGGGCAAGGACCCAGAGAAGCCACAGGGTTTCCCTTCAATATCAACATCAATCTTGTTAAGTTCTTTAAGTTTGGGGAAACTTGCATGCTCATGTGGAGGACACAAGTTCTCTAAAATTCTAAATTCCTTTGAAATTTAAATTTCATTAGCAATTATTTTTGTCAATTGTTCTTATAACATTCCTTTTCTAGAAAAGACCTGTCAAGCAGCTAAGTATATTTTTCTGTAGTCTGTCTTTTAGTAATAACCCATATTTAATTAGTGGCATTTGTAATTTGTTCCATTCCATTTTATTCTTGATAGATCAAGGAAGGAGGTAATCAACTTGGTTGATCATTTCAAAGAAAGTTTTTTGCTTTTTTGGTTTTTTCTTTATTTTCTCTCCTTTATATAACATTGATTTGGACTCTTTCCTTTATTATTATTTTTATTATTTTCTTCATTTTTATACTTAATGGAGGCTGACTTTGTTTTTCTCTTCCTGCATTTATGAGAGGTAATTGTAGCCCATTGCTGTTAGACATTCTCCCTTTTAAGAATAAGTGCAAACAGACGTAAGGCTCTAGGGACTCCCTTATTTTAAATTCACCTCTTTGGATATATTTTTTTACTATCTTTCCATGAAAATATATACATATATTTCAAATTTTCCTTCAGATTTATTTTTGACTCACAAATTTAGTAAATTTATGTTATTAAGTTTTCAAATATTTTGTTGTTGATGATGTCTAATTTAATTCCATGTGGTTAGAGAACATATTAGGCAAAATTAATTCTTTTAAAATGTTGGATACTTGTTTAATGGTTCAGTATATGTTTCATCTTGGTATATTTTCAAGGGAAATGCTAATGAAACCATAATGGTATGCTAATATATGTCTCCAGCATTTATAAAATTAATAATCACACTAACACCAAGTGATTGTCATGCTGTTGCTCAATATAACATCTCATGCATTTCAGTAGTATTCAAGATCCTACAATAATTCACGCAAAAAAATTGAGAAGTTTCTCATAAAATTAAGTGTGTTCGTAAGCCAAAGGGGTGCTGATGCAAAGTACCAGAAATCAGTTGGTTTTTATAAAAGGTATTTATTTTGGGTAGAACTTTAAAGTTACCAGGCCATAAAGTATAAGTTAATTCCTTCACCAAAATCTGTTGCCATGTGTTAGAACAAGATGGCTGCAGATGTTTGCAAGGGTTCAGGCTTCTTCTTGCTCTTAAGATTCCATGGTCCCAGCTTCTTGTAGTATCAGCTTTGGGTTGGGATAAGTCTCATCTCTCTCCAGGGGCTCATTTCTCTTTTGGCTGAGCTGCTCTGTTCTCTACACAAGGCCAAATGTAAATTATCAGGTGAATGGTTTGTCTCTCTTCCTACAGCCTCTGCCATGTCTAATGGAGCCTTCTCTCTTTTCTCACTTATCTGCTTTTCTGTGTATTTACTTCCCAGGGCTCCAGCATTAAAACTCTAATATCAAAACTCAAAACTCTACTCTCTGCTCTGCTGTGTGGTTTTCTCTGTGCATCCCTGCACACCAAAGGAGCAGGATCTCAATGTCCCAATGACATGGCCCAATCATGTCAAACAAAGCCCTAATCACAACTCAATCAAGTAAAAGTGAAACCTCTGAACAAATACAATCTAATTTACCCTGAGGGACAGACCAGTTTATAAACATAATCCAATATCTATTTTTGTAATTCAAAAACAATGCCAAACTGCTACATTAAGATAAACAAAAGTAAGTCAAATCTTCATTATGTACTCCAGATTACTGGATGAATACATTCAAAAGAAAGTTGTATAAGAATTTTTATAGTTGCTTGGTTCATACTAACTAAAATGTAGAAATGGTGCAGGTGTGCATCTAAGAAACACTGAAAAAAAATAATGCGTGGTTTATTTATGCAACAGAATAGAACAAAAAATTTTTTAAAGGAATAGACAACTAGCACACCCAACACTATGGATGTATTTCAAAAATATTATTTTGAGTTTTACAAAAATACCTTGCACCAGAGTGACTATAGCATGATATAATTTATGTAAAGTTTTATGGCAGGAAAAATTGAACAAGTATAAAATAAATAAAGCATGGACTAGTTTTTGCCCCTGTATAATGGAGAATTTTTTGAGGATTAATTAGGAAGGAGAAACAAAACTCACTAGAATATTGGTAAAAATGCTTTATTTGTAAGGGATTTGGGTTATAGTGGTGATTTTTTTTCAAATTAAATGAAACATAAGAATTCAAGATGCACACATTTGGTTGTAGAATTTGACTAAAACAATAAGAAACATACTCAAATAATTACCTTCAATTAATGATAAATACTTTGATGTGTTTAGGAGTGAAAAATAATGATGTGTGCTACTTAATACTAAATGCAAAGAAAATTTTTTAAACATACAGAAAGAAACAGTGATGGTTGAATAGATGGAAAGAAGGAGGGATTAATAAGTGTTTAAAAATTGTATAGCAAATCTTCATTTTACCATGTAAGCTAAAGTGACAGATTACAGACATTCAGTATAAATTTTTAAATCTTTATCTCATTTCCATGTGACAATAAGTTCTGCACCATTCATACTGAAGGAAATCAAAAAAGCATAACCACAATGAGGTACTGCCACAAATTCAGTAGGTTGCAAAAAAAAGACATAAAAGTAAAAAAGCACATCTTTCTGGGTTTTATTGCATAGTTGGAGATAAATAAAAGCCACAATTGCAAAGTGAAGAAAATATGATTTGGTTCATTTGTGGGCTCATCTTTATTTTTGTCTTGGTTTAGTTTTTTATAAAACAAGATTCCTGAAGTAGATTGGTATATTCTGTTAAAGACTGCTAGTGATCCACTGTGCTTACACTGTTGCATCACAAGGGACTTGCCCAGAAACCATGGCCTGCTGGAAGGTGTATATATTTACAAAAACAAAACAAACCACCCACCCATTGGGAAATAAGCTTGCAATCACAAACTCAATACTGTGGCTTCTTGTTTAGGTGCAATATCCTGATTCCCAAAGTTAGTTACAGTGGGTCTTATTATTTTTGTGGCAGAAGGATTTATCCAGATTGTTGTACTTTTCATTTGATGTAACAAAATGCTACTAATCTAGGGGGAGTGGATTGGCTCAAGCAGTTGGGTGCCCACCTCCCACATGGTGCCTCCTAAGGAAGATAAGCAAGTCAACAAGTTGATGCAAAGGGCTGGCCCAGTGAGCTAATTCAAGGCACATGACACAACAGGGAGACACAATGAGAGACACAACAAGCAGGGAGTGGATGTGACTCAAGTGATTGGACACCTCCCTTCCACATGGGAGGTCCTGGGTTTGGTTTCTAGTGCCTACTAAAGAAGACGTGCAGACCTGACACAGAGCACAGACAGCAAGCACAAACAATGGGTGTGAGGGGAATAAATAATTAAATCTTTTTTAAAAATGCTATTAATCTAAATATTTGTAAATAAAGTACCTATACCTAGATTAAGTTAAAAAATCAGTAAGTTGCAAAAAAAAAAAATCTGGAAACACCAATTGTTGGTGAATAGGTGGAACAAAGGAACTGCATATATATTGTTGGTGTCTGTATAAATGTATAGAAGCAGTGGAATACTGTGGGATACTGTTTCAGTCAGCTATGACCATGTTAGGTTGCAGTGACCAATAACACTTAATTTTTGATGCTGAGAACAAGAAAAATAATTTTCTACTTATTACACATGTTCCATGTGTGTTGGCTCTGACTTTACTACACACCATTCACATTTGTTGTCCAGGCATCTGGTACAGCTTTTATTTGAAACATCACTGGTTCTTGTTGTCGAATGAAAAGATATTGTAAAGATATACACATAAGTTAGCTCTGAAATCCACACTCCTTGCTTTTACTCATATTTCATTGGCAAAGAACATCATGTGGCCCATTCTGTGAGTAATGAATTGGGACTCAATAATTCCTTCCTACAAGTGAGGCAGAATAGTTTAGGGAAGAGGCAGATGGGCCACAACTGAGACTTGGCAGAGAACATGGCTGTGAAACCCTGCCCGGAGCCCTGCCTTGAAGTCCCATTTGGGTCAAGGGGAAACCCTAGATGCCTTCAAAAGGCCTCACCATTGGCCCCCTGAGAACTGACAGGTAGAGTAATCAATCAGAACAGCAAAGAGCTGGGACTGGGGGGAGTGAATAATGGCTTAATAAGGGTAGCCTCACAAGGCAAAAGCTCTCTCTCTCTGCCTAGAGGAGCCCATACCTACAATTGGGGGTTTGTAGTACTGTAATTTTCTCCCACTTTTCAATAAACTCCTTTTACTGGTCTACCTTATGGTGTGTTCTTAAATTCTTTTATGTAACATAGCAAAGAACCTGGGGGAATCCATCATCCTCTGACTTCCCCCAACTTCCCAAGGGCTCTATAGAAAGGGGCATTATAGAAAGGGCATGTGATATTTTGAATAATGGTCCAAATTCATCTCTATTCATTAAATGTCAGATACACATGCTATGACCCTTCATTTCCAGTCAAGAGAGCAGTTACCTGCATGATGGAAGAAACAGTCATAAAAAAAGGAGATAAACATCCTAAATCACTAGGATTCTGAGGTGATTTTGTTTGTACTGTTCTTTAAATTATAGGTTTAACTCGAAGTGTGATTTGGAATATAATATATTCTTCCTTTCCAAATTCCCTGCTAAATGTGGATTAAATTTACTGTTAAATTTTATTCAACAAAGTCATCATATATCCATTAATATTTACTAATTTCATTGAGATTCATGTAAAAACAAACTCAAATTATATTTGTCCCTGATTCCTGAAATATATTCATTCTAAGTTCATCAATATTTTATACCTCTGAGGACTGCAGTTCCTGTTTAAAACCTGAGTGTTTTGTTAGGGCCTAACCATAGTCAATTACAAAGGCTTTACCTGACAGTGTACATAGCGAAGGTGCCCTCACCTCTCCAGACTTGGTGCCCAGCCAGTGTACTGCAGTCTCTGAAGGAAGTTGTGGTCAAGGACTCAGGTACCCTGGCCAGGCTTGCTCTTGAGCACAGCTGCATTCCTATCCCAGGTGCCTCCATTAGGAGCCTCTGATCAGAGGTGCAAAACTCAGGCCTTCCTCAGTTGCCTCAGGTGAGATCTTCTTATTGGAGGAAGCAGGAGACCTTGAGAGCATTTTCTCCTGTCCTTCTCACTACCCAGTATTTTAACTCCCTAGGCCCAGGGACCACAAAACAGTGGGAGTAGTTAAATGAAATATCCTGTCTAGGGATACTAGTTGCCCTATAAGTAACTAAATAACTGGAAGTAAATACAAACTTAAAGTATAAAGACATGTTATGAATGCCCTTTTCCAAGTATTTTTGTAATGATTAGAATCTTGAGGTAGTCTAATATCTATTCTTTTGCTTTTACCATTATTAACTAATTTCTCTTATTTGCTGTCAAAATGCTTTCCTTCCAATGCTATCTGTAAGTTCCTAACAATTGTATTGTAAATGAAGTTGTGGACTTTCACAATCATAATTATTTTTGCTGTCTTTTCTTTGCAATAAATATATGTTTATATTTAAAAATAAAAAGCTGCAGAAGCCTTTTGTCCGGTGCTCCCTCAGCAGGGAGTTGATATCATGTCTGTGCTGATCCATCAACCCCTCCCCCAATGGCACCCTTCCACATCATAATGGAACACCGTCATGTTCGGGTCTTTCCTTGGATTACCCTCTTGTTTATACTATCACAGTATGTGCCTAAAGGCTCCACTGCTTATTTCCATTTCAGCTTTGACTGTTTAAATTGTCTACCTTTGACACCTGGCATCTCCACTCAGTTCTTGACAAAATTGGTGGTTGAGCAGGGTAGCCAACTGAGCGTGATGCAGTTCTGGAAAAGCAAAAGGACTAGAGATCCTGTAGGGCACCTATGGTAGGAGATAGCAGAATCCTTCATGGAGTTCTTTGGAGGGATGCTACTGGATCCCAAGGCATTTCTCCAGTCATGCCAGTGTGTCTGGGGAAATGCTAGCAGAAGCCGAGGGACATTCTTGGGAATGCTGGTGGAGTGTGGATATAAGTTCGCAATTCTCAGGGGGAATATTGACGCAAATCTTTAGCCCTGATATCCTGGATGAACGTGGGGATGGATGGGTCTGATTATCCAACCAACAGAAGGGTTTGAGAAAGGCTGTAGAAGGAGTTCTCCCCTTATTCCCTAAGGCTCCCCAAACAGTAGAATACAGAAAGTCAGGCAAACCCATTCGCTAAGCAACACTGAGAAATCTGTGGTTTTGGTAGACATCATATTACCAGGAATTTGTTGAATTGTCAGAACAAAAGAATGTAGAGCCCTTCTGGATCACCTCCACATGGCCTAAAGAGAACTTACAGACTTAGTTTTCCTCTACAACACAAAAATGTAACCCTGCTAAAATTAGTAAAGGAGAGTCTCACTTTGAGAGTGGAAGTTGCATCCTCCCGTGAGAGTGCCCTGAGAGTGACCAGCAGCAACGGCAACGGTCGTTACTACAGAGGTGGCAGGGGTGGTCCACCCACACATTGTCCCACAACCGGGGAGCCCCTTTCTGCACACACTTGAGCAGCAGCCACAGCAGATGTGGCTGTAGTGGTGGGAGGGTCCCTTTAAGGCTGCTGTCTGGTGGCCACAGGACCATGTGGCCCATGCCATAAATGTTCAGCTTCATGGTGGACAATGGTGTGGCCTCTTTTGTGTATGTGCTCAGGTGTCACAATGGGGCTTTCCAAGATAAAACAGCAGAAATACAGCAGCCAAAAATGGCAACCAAGCTCCTACCTCCACCACCATCAGGACCAGGTCCATCATCACCAAAATCACCAAAGCTGCTTCCAGCTCAAAAACAATGTCATTATCAGCAGGACAGATGTCCATGCTGCCTGCCATAGGTTTCCAGGTGTTGTCTCTGATAGGAAAGTCTGAACTCTGGTGTGCCTGACCCTGTGCCACCCTGGGAGTTCTGGCTGGAAAATAGCTGTTCAGTCATACTCTTTGCTCCTTCTGACTGGATCCCCTTAAAAAAAAAAAAAGATTGTGCTGCTGGGGTCCCCACTATGGTGGTCTCTGTGACTGACTCACGTGTTGTTCCCTTCACTTCTCCCTTTGAAACTTGGGCTGGAACAGAGGGACCCACAGGCTTTTGCTTGGGATTTCTCCACTGAAGACATATTGTCTTCAAGGGAATGAAGACAAAGGTTAGAGTTGAATTGGGAAGTGGGGGAGAGGGGTTACATTCCTTAGGCCTTTTAGATACAGGTTCACAGTTAATGGTGATACCAACCACTCCTAAGCAGCAGGATGGAATTAGAACAAACAGTACTCACTTATTTTGGGTCCAAGGCTGCCATCAATGGAACTCTTGCTGAAGCTCAACAATGGGATGGTCTCTTCAGGTCCCCCAAAACCTCCTTCATATGGCCTCCACTGTTAAATATGCTACTGATATTGATGTATTGTCTATGTGCACCCATGCTAGCCTTCACCTCCAACTACTGAGAGGAAAAGCAGTTGTAATACAGGGGCTTTTTTGGAACTTTGGAATTGCCCTGAGTAACACTGCAACAACAGATATAAGCCATTTTATATCATCATATAACATCCAGAAATGTGTGGGAGAGAGTGTGGTCTACAATGTGAACTATGGTCCATGCTTAATGGCAAAGCCCCAGGATGTGTTTATCAATTGCAATTACTGTGCCACACTACTGAAGGATGCTTATGTGGGAGGTTGTGGGAGGTGTGGGAGGTGAGGTGTATGGGAATCTAAGTATCTTTTTTAAAAATGACATAAATATCAATATCCAAGAAGGACAACAGAACTTAAACAGAATAAATCCAAACAGAACTATCCCAATACTCCTACTATTCAGTATGACAAATACCAGAGATAAAGAAAGAATTCTGAAAGCAGCAAGAGAAAAGCAAAGCTGCACATAAAGGGAAATTCGAGAAGATTAAGTACTGACCTCTCATCAGAAACCATGGAGACAAGAAGAAAGTGGCATGCTATATTTAAAGTATTGAAAGAGAAAAACTGCCAGCCAAGAAATCTGTATCCAGCAAAAATGTCCTTCAATAATGTGAGTTCAAAGACTTCACAGACAAACAAAAACCTGAATTGCAAGAGATACTAAGGGAAGTGCTGAATCCTGAAGGAAAACACAAAGGTAAGAGATATAGAGAGGTGTGTAGAAATGAAGATTATTAGGAAGGGTAAAATAAAAGGTAAGAAGACAGATAATACAACTATATGACAACAGAGAGCCAAAGGACTAAATGGATGAAGAAAGTAATGCCTTTACAGTAACAGCATTGAATGTTAATTGCTTGAACTCCCCAATCAAAAGACATAGACTGAAAGAATGGATAAAAATATATAAGCCATCTATATGTTGTCTACAAGAGACCCAATTCAGATATAAGTACACAACCTGGTTAAAAGTGAAAGGTTAGAAAAAGATATTCCATGCAAATAATAACAAATAAGAGCTGGAGTAGTGATTCTATCAGACAAAATAGATTTCAAATGCAAAACTATTATAAGGGATGAAGAAAGTCATTATATATTAATAAAAGGAGTAATTCATCAAGAAGTAATAACTATAGTAAATATTTATGTGCCTAATCTGTGCAGCCAAGATACATGAGGCAACTCTGGAAAAACTGAAGGGATAAATAGATGTCTGTACAATAATAGTTGGAGACTTCAATATAACACTTTCAGTATTGGATAGAAAATATGGACAGAGGATATATAAAGAAACAGAGAGATTGAATAATATCATAAATGAACAAAACCTAACAGACATATAAAGAGCATTGCACCCCAAAGCAGCAGGAAATTATTTTCAAGTGCTTATGGATACTTTTCTAAGATAGACACTATGTTGTGTCACAAGACAAGTCTCAACAAATTTTTAAAAAATTGAAATTATACAAAACACTTCCTCTGATAATAATGGAATGAAGCTGGAAATCAATAACCAATGGAAAAAAGGGACATTCATACATATATGGAGATTAAACAACACACTCTTAAACAATCAATGGGACAAAGAAAAAATTGCAAGAGAATTCAGCAAATCTCTTGAGATGAATGAAAATGAGAACACAACATATTAAAACATATGGGAAACTACAAAGGCAGTAGTGAAAGCGAAATTTATAGGCTGCAGTGTTTACATTGACAAAGAAGAAAGAGCTAAAATTGAAGATCCCACTGGAGGAACTAGAAAAAGAAGAGCAAATAAATCAAAATCCAAGCTGAAGGAAAAAAATAATTAAGATCAGAGCAGGGATAAATGAAATAGAGAAAAAAATCAATAGAAAGAATAAGTTGGTTCTTTGAGAAGATGAACAAAATTGGCAAAGCCTTAGATAGACTGACAAAGAAAAAAAGAGAGAAGACTCAAAAAATAAAATCAGAAATGAGAGGGAGAACATTACCACTGACTCCACAGAAATAAGAGAGATCATTAAAGGATACAATGAATAACTGTATGCCAAAGAACTCGACAATGTAGGTGAGATGGACAAATTCCTAGAAACACGCAAACCACATACGCTGACTTTAGAAGAAATGGAAGACCTCAAGAAAGCAACCACAAGTGAAGAGATTGAAACAGTCATCAAAAACCTCCCAAAGATGAAAAGCCTGGGACCAGACTGTTTCACAGGTAAATTCTACCAATCATTCAAAGATGATCTAATACCAATTGCTCAAGCTCTTCCAAAACATTGAACAGAAATGAACGCGACAAAACTCATTCTATGAAGCCAAAATCACCCTAATACTACAACCAGATAAAGATGCTACAAAAAAAGAAAATTACAGACCAGTATCTCTAATGTCTATAGACAAAATTATCCTCAACAAAATACTTGCAAACAGATTCCAAAAGAAGATTGAAAGAATTATACACCACGATCAAATGGGTATTATCCCAGGTATGCAAGGGCTTTTCTATACAAGAAAATCAATTAGTGTAATAAGCCACATTGATAAATTGCAAAAGAAAAATCACATGATCCTTTTGATTAAGGCAGGAAAGGGATCTGACAAAATACAGCAATCTTTCTTGATTAAAAAAAATAAATAAATACCACTCCAAAAGATGGGAACAGAAGGTAGCTTTCTCAATACAGCTAGCATTGTACTTAACTGTGAAAGACTGAAAGTTTTCCTGCTGATATTAGGAACAAGAAAATGATGCCCACTGTCACCATTGTTATTCAATTTTGTGCTAGAGGTTCTAGCTAGAGCAATTAGGCCAGATACAGAAATTAAAGATACCCAAATAGGAAAGGAAGAAGTAAAACTTTCACTATTTGCTGATGATATGATCCCATATCTAGAATCTCCTGAAAAATCCACAACAAAGCTACTAAAGCACATAGACAAGTTCAGCAAAGTGGCAGGATACAAGATTAATACTCACAAATCAATAGCATTTCTATACAATACTGACATGAAATATGAGGAGGAAATCAGAAAAAATTCCATTTATGTAGTGGCTAAAATAATCAAATATTTAGGAACAAACTTAACCAAGGACATAAAAGAACTGTATTCAAAAAACTACAAGACATTACTAAAAAAAAAAAAAAAAAAAACTGAAGAAGACGTAAATAAATGGAAGGGCATTCCATGTTCATGGCCTAGAAGACTAAATATTGTTAAGATGTCAATTCTACCCAAACTGATTTACAGATTCAATGCAATTCCAATAAAAATCCCAACAGTCTTTTTTGCAGAAATGGAAAAACCAATTATCAAATTGATTTGGAAGGGTAAGAGGCCCGGAATAGCCAAAAATGTCCTTAAAAAGACAAATGAAGTTGGACTTTATAGCATATTACTTAGTTACACTGGTAAAAGCAGCATGGTACTGGAATAGAGAAAGATAGATTGACCAATGGAACCGAATAAAGAACTCAGAAATAGACCTCACATCTACAGTCAAGTGATTTTTGACAAGGCTGCTAAGCCTACCTAGCTGGGCCAGAACAGTCTATTCCAAGAAATGGTTCTGGGAGAACTGGATAGCCATATCTAAAAGGAAGAAAGGGGACCACTATCTAACACTTTATACAAAAATTAACTCAAAATGTATCAAGAACCTAAATTTGAAAGCAACAACCATAAAACTCCTAGAATGAAATATAGGAAAGCATCTTCAAGATCTTCTGATATGCGGTAGTTTCTTAAACCTTAAACCCAAAGCTTGAGCAACAAAAGGAAAAATAGATAAATGGGGCCTCCTCAAAATTCAACACTTTTGCACCTCAAAGGATTTTGTCAAAAGGCAAAAATAGCCAGCTGATGCAATGGGAGAAAATATTTGCAATCACATATCCGATAAGGGTCTAATATCCTTGACATATAAAAAGATAATACAATCAACAATAAAAGACAAACTATCCAATTAAAAAATGGGAAAAAGACTTGAAAAGACAATTGTCCAAAGAAGAAATACAAATGGGCCATCGTGTTTTGCCAGACACTGCCCACTGATGGGTTCTTGTTATTGAGGACTAGCCTTATGAGTATTTGCTCTTCTAATTGAAACTTAGCCTACTGTTATGGGGTGCCTAAGGGTTACCACCTGAAAGCCTCCTTGTTGCTCAAATGTGGCCTCTCTCTAAGCCAAACTCAGCATTTGAATGCATTACCTTCCCCCCAATGTGGGACATGACTCCCGGGGATGAGCCTCCCTGGCAACGAGGGATTAATACCAAGTGCCAACTGGCAA
>JAQZBX010020532.1:0-32874 GCA_029593785.1 Cabassous unicinctus
CCCAAAAAAAAAAAAAATCACCCAACTTGGAGGCCAGTTTTTTTCCTAGGCTTGATCTAATATAGCAGAATTAATCTTTGCAGTTCCAGAACTGCATCTGCACTAACTTCCCCAAGGTCCAGTGCCCTTCAAAGCCCCCATGGAAAACAAGCTGTTGGCTTTATCCATCTTTTCTCTGTTGGTAGAAATAAGTTACATGATTTGCCCAGGGTTTAATAGTGCAATTTTATTGGCTGCTAGCCCAAGGATTTATCCTAGACTACATATTTATTTCATATAGTCTCCACATATGAAAACAACTCTAAAAAGACATAATATAGAAGCCTAAAATGTCAAATTCATGCTTTAATATTTGGCTCAGTTAGTGAGCTACATGTTCAGAAAGCAAAACACACAACGAACTGAAAGAAAAGATTTCTAAAACAAGACGCCTTCCTTTTGTGAAAGTCTTCATGTGTTTGGAGTCAGGCAGGAGACAGAAACAGAGCCGTTTTCAGGACTATCAGTGCTAACAGGACCGAACTAAATTATTTACCGTTTTCCTCCCCATGGAACACAGCCTCAGTGAAACACCTGCCATGTTTGGTGCAGGGATTCCCAAATGAGGGATCATGACAGTGTTTAGAATCTCCTTTTTGCTGGTTTTATCTGCTTGAAGCCTTGGGATTGAACCAAGCAAGGGAATAACTTCCTTGGATGCTGCCTCTGGGTAGGGGTTCAGAAAAATATATGGGAATAGTGAGAGGGGAGGAGGAAGGGAAAATAATTCAATGGCAAATCGGGGTACAAAGTTGGAAAAAAGGTGCGAGTGGGCTTGACTCTCATTCCTTTTCTATAACCCGCTTCTGATAATCTAAGGACGCTGGGCGCTGTTCCTTTCCTGGACACACGGCAAAGCACTAGGCGTAAAGGATGGAACTAGAGCCCTCCCTGAGTTCTCAGCATTTCAGAGGCATTTCCTTCACTCCTGGGTTCCAAATTCCTAAGCAACTCCTGCACTATAGGGCAGAAATGCTTTTCCTGTGGAGAACAGCATGGTTTGGGTGCCATAAGCTACTTGAATCCACACGTTGTGTGGTTGGGCCACAGATACTCAGAACATCATAAAGATGGCTCGTTAGATTGCAGAACTTCAAATAGTATGTGTTCTCTTGATGCCAGTGATGATGGTAACAGTAGTAGTGAAGGTGCTATCATTGGATTTAATACTCTTCAACTCATCCGAGGAGATCTGAGGCCAGATTTTTCCCATATTCTCAAGACTTGAATGTCTGCCTGTGGATTACCAGAATTGGCGGCAGGAAGTCTGATCCTTAATTGTCCAGCTAAGGAAACAGGGACACTCAAATATATTTTGTCTGGGGCTGTATATCCAATCAAAGCACTCTGTTGAATGCTTACTATGGGAAGTGCACGGTGGGGAATGTACAGGTGACGAAGACCTGGCTTTAAGGGGCTTTGAATCTCTGGTTTGGTCTCCACCCACCAAATCCAGCCCAGAGCAGATGTTCTGGTCACGGCCTTGTAATTTATACCATTGCTTGGGAATAAGTGCTTTACCTAACAGATATGGCTTTTGGATTCTCAAATTCAAAGTGCCATAAACCAAAACCAAATTCATGAAAATGCCTCCTGGGTTTCCTGACCAAAACCAGGCAGTTTACTGCTGACGCAGCTCCGTCTGCTTTCCTTGCAATGTGTGTGTCATGTGTTTGTCAAGTGCACTTAGATTCCTCCCCCACACTCAGATTATCCTGTTGGAATTATGCTGAGCAAAGTTTTCTCTTCCTCAACAGCAACTGCTAGAATGTGCTTGCTTTTGTAAACAACATAAATGCAAACTGGGTGTTCTCGCTAAAGCTATCTGAATACTTACTCTTTGGCTTTCCAGAGCCAAAAAACAAAACAAAACAAAAAATAAAAACAAAACAACCCAACAATACAAACCACAGAAATCTGAAGTCTCAGCTTTTTTCTGCCTAACCTTATTGATGCTTATTACTCTCCTCTGAGGCACTTGATGGGCGGTCACGAAAAAGGCTGACTCTTCATCGGAAAATGAATGAGCGGAGATTACACAATGGAAATTAGACATTGGTTAGGTTTTCGGCTCCTCTTATTTCTCTTCTCCATGGACTGAATTATACTGAAAACATTACTGGCAAGTTGAAGGAAAATATTTGACCAGTAAGGTTTGGGACACAAGTTTATTCTCACTGCATTCACTTAATGCTGGTTTTAAACATTTTTTGATCAGATCATTCTGGTTTCACTCCTCTCCCTTCTCCCACTCCTACCACTGAATACTGGGTCAGCCAGGGGTGATGAAGCCAGTGGTTCAAACAAGGTTCTCAAGGGATCAAAGGAGATACTCAAACCAAAGGACTGTGCAGATTCAATGAGACAGAAAGAAAGCTCCATTTCAAGAAGCTAAGAGGTGAATATGACGTTTGCAGAAACCAGGGATCTGGAGGTAGGGATTGGAGCTGAGATATAAAGCTAAGAATCCGGGATGAATGAGGTGAAGAACGTCTGGAACACACCTTGGTTTTCTTGGCTTCACTTTCTGATGCTTGAGTCCTTGAAAATATAGGGCTTTCTGAAGAGTGAGCACAGGAAATTTGGTTAGCTCTTCTTCAGCTTTCCATATCTCTATGATTTCCTGCTAGCTTCCCTCACCCTTACCACCACCCACCGCCACCCTAACACAGTCAAGGCACTGGCAAGACGAGTTGCTCATGCATTTCTTACAGTGCATGCCGGTGGTGTGGGCTGGGCAGCTGTGAAACCCTAGGGACTGCCTTGTGACTCTGCCTTGCATTTTCCTTATTACATGTGTTGTTCCCCTGCAGTGTTCCCCAGCGTCCCAAGTGAAGGCTTGCTATGAACCATGCGATTTTTAAATATGAAAAACGTCCCTGCTCAAGAAATGCGGGACCAACTTGTTAAAAGTTTATGTGGGTTCTATTTTTCAGGAGACAAAATAATATATCCAAGATGTGGAAAAGTTCAAGAAGGAAGACAGAGCAACCATGGTTAAGGTGTAGTAGTCAGAGCAAAAGGGCACTGAAGCTGGGGAAAGCTAAGAGGAAGCCCTTCATGTATCTAATTCGTAAGATGCGTGTTATCAGATCCTGGGGAGGTGCTAAATGAGTACGAATTTGGCTTCAAACACTTTATTTATTTATTTTTATTTTTATTTTTTAAAGATGTTTTTATTTATTTATTTATCCCCCCCTTGCTGCTTGTGTTTTTACTGTGTCCATTCGCTGTGTGTTTCTTCCGTGTCTGCTTATCTCCTCCTTGCTGTGAGGTCCTGCTGCATCAGCCTACCGCGCTGCGCAGGCCGGCTGGCCTGCCCTCACAAGGAGGCCCGGGGAAGCGAACCCGGGGCCTCCCATATGGTAAACGGGAGCGCTATCCATTGAGCCACACCTGCTTCCCAGCTTCAAACATTTTAGAAGCCAACCCAAAAGGGGACAATGTAATCATGAATGATTGGAGAAGGGATGGTTATGGCAGAAGCGCCTTTACTCTTGTATAGATTAGAGAAACATCCGCCTTTCCCTTCCCATTCCCAATCCCTCCACCTCCGACTGCCTCTGGGAATCAGAGAGAAGGCTGTGTGGTAGTGGGAACTAAATCTCTAACATCTTCACAATAAACACATCCACAGCCTCCAAGGGCTGGGACCATAGGGTAAAATGATACACAATCGTCCTTGCCCTCAGGAATTTTATGATGTAATGGGGAGGGGTATATTTTATGACTTAACAAGGAGGGGAGATTGAACCCCAGCCTTGGACGAGCATTTTCTGTAACGGGGAGATTTTTCACATTCAAAAACTGAATATACACAATCGTGTGCAGTGCAGGACACTCCACGAAGCCCTGAGGTCACTCCAGTTTGTGCCTGCTGAAAGCTATGGATGAAGTGGCTAAATGAGAAGTCACCTGTGAAAGCAGGAAAAATATACCTCTGTCAAAATGACAATAATTCATAAGTTTGTGAGAAGCCTGAAACCCATGAAACTAAATCATGGGTCTTCAATGAAGCTGTTAAGAAAGAGCATCAGCCCAAAGGAAACTGATCCTGGGGAAATCATTGGAGGCGGCCACACGCGCTGAACTCGCCTGACAATACCGAGGGCCGCTTGTCCAAAGAAGACACCCGGAACTATTCCTGCAATTCAATCGACAGCCACATCTTGCCAGGTTTTACCCTTTAGGGTAGGCAAATTCTAAGTTACCTTCACTTTTGGGGAGAGGAATACAAGGTAAGAGTTAATTCTACAGAAACTTCCTTACCTGAGTGGCATAATATTTCCTCTATGGCCAAGTGCTTGTCCCAGTATGACCTCCAAGCCATTCTTTCAAGTTAAGTGTGCTCTTCATCTGTTTGTTTTTTCCCTAGATACCTGGTATCGGTGAATACCAGTATAGATGAAAAATGTTAGTGTGTTCTTGAAGTGGCTCTGGAATACCTCAAGGCGGAGGTGAAAGCCAGCTTCTGAATGCTGACGCAAGGAGGGTATTGCAAACAGTGTAATGGAAACTTCATATTCATATAACCCCAGTTCTACCCTAGTGGCTCCCACCAGCCTTTATGCAGAACGAGAAACAACTAGTAACACCGGCTCTCACAGAGGCAGAGAGGCTTCTCGTCCCAGCCCCAGCAGCGCTTCCTGAGTCATTTCCCCTCACGGCCTGTCCCCCAGGGCAGCTTGTGAGGTACCTTCCTCCCAGAAGGGGTTGACAGGCTGTCGTAACAAATACCGCAAAATGGTTTCAACAAGAATTTCTTGTCTCACAGTTTTGGAGGTTAGAAGTCCAAAATCCAGGTTTTGGTAGGATCGTGTTTTCTCTGAAATTTGTAGCAATCTGGTGGCTTGCTGGCAATCCACAGCTCAGCTCTGCCTCTGTCACATGGCTTCTGTCACGTGGCTTCTGTCACGTGGCTGTCTCTCTCCCCATCTCTGTCCTCCCCACTGTGCCCAAACTTCGTAAGCTTAAAAGGACCCCAGTCATACTGGATGAAGGCCCACTCTCACTGAGTTTGGCCTCGTCTTAGCTACCTTAATGTGGACATCCTATTTACAAATGGGTTCACACCAGAAGGGGCAGGGCTTAGTAGGTAGACATGTCTCTGTTGGGGAGCATGATTCACTCCACCCTTCGTCCTCTGCTTCCTCCAAGCTTTCCAGGAGTATTCCAGTTCTACCATCACCAGATTTCTCACTGGGAACTCCACCCTTTCCCATCTTGACCAATGAATTACCACCCAAGTATCATCATTCACAACAGGTGCACACATTTGACACCTCTTGTTTTGGGACCATCTCACTACTGGCTCTTTTCTTGTCACTTTAATCATGTCACCCTGTTTTCATGGCTATCATGGCCCTTCCAATTGTTTAAAAGGCTCTTATTCATTCATTTATGTGTTTGTTGTCTATCTCTGACCCTCTAGAACATAAGGTCCCTGAGAACAGGAGCCTTGCTTGTCTTGTTGAACCCACTGTCCTTTCAGGGCCGAAAGCAGCGTCTGGCCTATCACAGTACTTAATAATTTTAATTTTAATTTTTTTATTGCTGGGAATAGAGAACGTGGGGAGATAGGACAGACCTTCTGTCTAACGCTGCAGTGAGGGACCTCAGAGTAACCAGAGGTCACTGGTGGGCTGGAGAGCTGAGCAAAGAGGAGGACTGTGTTTTGGAAAGGTTCCCAAAGTGTGGCCCACAGAGCCCTTCCTGTAAGGTCAAAACTCTGTTCCTAATAATAAAAATAAGACCTTTTATTGGCCTTTTCAGGCGGGTGACATTTCCACTGATGGTGCCTTCGATGGATTATGGCTGGAACACCACACTGTCATCACTTACCCACCAAAACAACTGGCAGTTTCCCTTAAGAATGTCCTTGATGAATCCGTAAAAAACATGACTTTTAGTAAAGACCAATCCTTGATTACATGCTGATTTAAAACCCCGTGTGATGAAGTAGGAAGTACATATTAAGCATTTCTGCTGTATACTGAAGTTTGTTGGTTTTTCTTGAGGAAAACTGCTTGGTGATTGTTTGAATTGTGAACTAAACTAGCCACTCTTTTCATGGAACATCATTTTTACTTGAAAGGACAAAAGACAGACAAACTATTTTCTCAAAAATGAATAAAGTAAGCCTGTCACTTCAAGTAAAACACTGGACAGTATCTATAACCAATGATAAAATTGGAATTTTCAAGAGAAAATTAGAATTATAAAAATCTGTTCCCATAAAAAAGCTTTCCTTATAAAGACTTCTCTGATGATATTGGTGATGATATTAATATAAATGTGATTTTTTGATGTTGCTTAATAAAATGTGTCAGCATTTGGTAGATCTGTAGAACTCTGAACCCATATTTTCCAAACGATCCATGCATCATGTTATAAAATCATGCGTGGGCCAAAGATCCATTCAAAGTGCAAAATAAATCAATGGATTTTACGTAACTGATTTTTTTTTTTAAGATTTATTTTATTTATCTCTCCCCTCCCCCTCGTTGTTTGCACTTGCTGTGTCTGTTCATCTTCTTTGTTTCTTTAGGAGGCACCCGGAACCCAGGACCTCCAATGTGGGAGGGAGGCACCTAATCGCTTGAGCCACCTCCGCTCCCTGCTTTGTTGTGTCTCTCATTGTGTTTTTCTTCTTGTGTCTCTTGTTCCATCATTGTGTTGCGTCAGCTTGCCGCACCTGCCCGTCACATCAGCTCGCTGTCTTGCCATCTTCTTTAGGAGGCACCGGGAACTGAACCAGGAAACTCCCATGTGGTAGGCAGGAGCGCAATCACTTGAGCCACATCCGCTTCCCTCATGTAACTGATTTTAAACAGTTCATTTATAAGGTTGCAGACCCTATATTGGAATTAACCTTTAAGAAACTAGTAATTATTGACTTTGGGTGTAAAATCAAAGAATATGCACAATTACCAGAAAAAGCAATTAAAATATTCCTCATACATGGAGAGGCTGAGTTTTCTTAAACTTCAGTCCAAATAAGATATCACAAAGATCAAATGTAGAAGCAGATATGAGAGTCCAGCTGGCTTAATAAGCAGATATTAAAGACATTTATAAACTGTCAATGATACCGCTCTTCTCACTAAATATTTTTTTTTGTTTTAGAAAATGTACTTTTCAAAAAATATGTTCACACATAATGTATCCTTATTGATACTTTTAAGTGAACAAATAAATATTTAAAAATTTTCTCAGTATTAATTTCTAATATGGTAAATATCATAGGTCTAACCCAGAATAGCAAAAACTATTTCGAATCCTGAATAATTTTTAAGAGTGTAAGTAGGCACTGAGACCAAAATGCTTGAGATGTCTGGGGTAGATGAGGCTTGAGAGAACTGGGCAGTGGAGCTGCGTGTTCCTTTTTACCTTTTTCTTCACTTGAGGCCTGGTCCACACCAGTGAAGCAAATTAGAAAAGCCAAAGACAGGAGATTAATATTTATTTACTGATACTCTATGTGTCCTAGGACTTCTATTGTTACTTTATCCTCAGAACTACTCTTCGAGGTAGTAGTAGTTACTCAGTTCCATTTTGGTAGAAGGAGGAAACGAGGCTCAGAAAGTTAGTTCCTTGCCCAGGAACACACAGCTAAGAAGTGGGTGGCAGCATTTCCCATTGAACCAAAAAAGATCTGGTAATTATCAGAGATGTTCAAGTCCAAAATACATTCACCTAAAATATAAGCACAGTTGAGATAAAGGATGGCTGTAATTTGAATGATCCCAATAGCTACCTCCCTGGACTGGGGAAGATAATGGGGTCAGAGAATAGTTATCAAATTTCCTGCAAAACTATCAACTAGCTGTGCCTCTCTTTAAACTTCCTGGAATAATTCTTCTTCCTAAGGAAAAGGGCTGTTTTTTTTTTTGAGGGGGTGGGGCATGTTCTGGCATTCTTTTGTGAGTATGGAACTGATTACTGCTGGGCTTCCTGTGCGCATGTGACGCTGCTGGTTTCCAGCCTTGCGTTTGCCGTGTTATCTGTGGCGGCTGTGCCTGACGTTGGAATTCTAAGACCGCTTCCCTCAATTTCCTGGATTCTTAGAGTCGTGGCTGTGTGTGCTTGTGTGCACGTGGGGACACAGGAAGATGTGGAGACAGAAAGGAGGATGTTTCTACCCGAATTTTCTTGACTTTTGTGAAAGGTTTTTAGTTAGACCTTAAGTGGCCAAAAATGGGGGTTCAGGGTTTGTCTGCCAGTAATTAACTGTGTGGTTTTGGGCAAATTATTTAGTCATCAGGCCCAATTTTCCTTCTTTGTAAGGCGCCTTCCAGCTCCAAAATTCTGTAACTCTGGGTTCTGCTCAAAGCCTCGCTTTGCAATTCTCCACACTCTGTTCTGGAACATTTGTTTTCCTTCCTCCTGATTTCACTTCCCATGTGCTCTTTGTCCTTTCCCACTTCCCTTTATTATTCCTGGATTATGGTTCTTCTAGAAAGGCCCTCCTGCACCAGCTCTTATTATTCAGTTCCCATTGTCTCTGAAAAAATATTACGGATGGCAGACCTTATCTAAGGAGGGAGGGCCAGCACGTGCCCGCTTCCTGCTCTGTCCGTGGGGTGTCTGGAGCCCATTCCGGCGGGGTCTTCCCTGGGCCCCTGAGACAGCCCAGCCAGGCTGAGCTGGCAGCCACGTCTCTAGCTCTGCTCTATTTTTTATTAAATTCACTCAGGCTTTAGAAATGCGGGACAGCGGCATATTTAATTCTTCTGCTGTCGTGTCTGAGTATGAACATCTAAAATGGCACCAGGACTGACTTCTCTTGTTCTGTAGAAGCTTGGGGCTGCCCCTCCCACACGGGCTGCTTTCCCACACCCGCCACGATGCTCTCGCGCCACCTAGTGGCACCGTGGGCCGCTGCTTTGCCGATGGCGCTTGACGGTGAAAACCCGTTAATGGTGAACTAGAGACAAACAGGGATTTAGACAAAATTCCGGGCACATTTGCAGCAGGTAACTCAGCGTGGCAAAAGTTCAAATGTTATTCAGCTTGACAGTTTGTGTGAGTTACTTAAGCCCTAGGGCCATGCAAAGTGGAGATTCATGGGCGTGTCATGCTCAGGTTGGAACTGCCTCTGAGGTTTTCCTGTCCTAAGTGTGGGATCCAGATGTTGTCTGTTTGTAATTTCTTGTCTTATGCAAAACAGGGGCACGTTGCTTGATTCTTCTCAGCCTCATTTTCTCATCTGTAAAGGATAATTTCTAAGAACCCTTCCGGTTCTAAAAATTTTCAAAGCGACTCCAAGCAGTACAATCCTCTGATAAACTCTAGCAGACCGTGCACTTTCAGATCTGAGGCTCTCTCTGTCCTCCAAGGTCTGATGTGAGCAGGAAGTTTGGAAATTCCACCAGTGGTTGTCATTTCTTGGTACTGTTATGTCTTTGGTAATATTTTAGGCACTTTACACACATTTGCTTTTTTTACTTAGTCTTTTTGTGTGTGTGTGTGTGCTATTGTGAACTAATTTTTTTTTTAATTGTGGGTAAAAATCAAAATTTTCACAATACAAACCAATATTTGTAAAATGATATATAAATATATATGCGTATATGTGCATTTGCTTTTACTTAGTCTTTTAAAAATTCTAGTTTTGTAAGCTACAAGATTAACATTACTGTGCCCATGGTACAGGTAAGGAATCTAAGGCTTACCAAACCCTGCTCTTCATCTTTCCAAACCAGTGAAGAAGATAAAAGAAACAGGTAAGAGATAGCTTATGGTTGTTGTTATAATTCATCACAACCCTAGTTACAGCGTAGAGCATGGTGTAATTTGCCAGCTCCTAACAATATGAAATGTAAAGCTTTCAAAGCCACATTCAAAGAGCTATTTCGGTATCTTTGACATGTTCATAAAGGTGCTGTCACAAGGCAATTGTTAGAGAAGTAATTTTTCTTTAGGAGGTACCAGGGATTGAACCCAGGACCTTATACATGGGAGGCAGGCGCTCACACACTGAGCTACATCCACTTCCCAATGAGAGTTGGTTTTTTCGTTTGTTTTGTTTTTTTAGGAGGTACCAGGGGTTGAACCCAGGACCTCCTACATGGGAAGCAGGCGCTCAACCGCTTGAGCTACATGCTCCCAGAGAAGTAATTTTTTAACTTAACTTTTTCAAGGAGTCAGGGGCCCTCGCTGTTATTTATGAAGCACTACCTGGCTGCCTAGACCAGGGTGGTACTTTCACAAGCCTCTTCCCTGTGAGCCGAGTGGTGAGAAGGGCTGGAGGGAAACACGCCCAAGGGGAGCTGGTGGCAGAGGCTGGCCGGGCAGAGGTCTGGCAGCTCCGTTGCAGTTGGGTCGGCTGGTTTGGGTCTTCCTTTTAAAGTGTGCCCTGCAGGGTGTGTATAGATTTTTATGTGGAGAAACAAGGCTTCCAGGCCAAATAGTGTGGGAAACGCTGGGCTGAATAAAGAGAAATGGGCTGCTTTGATCTAGCGCTGGACTTCTAGGAGCCTTTCGTATGTCCATGTGCTCTTTAAATGTAATTCATAAATTTGATTTCTAAATTTGATGTGTTTTAAATTTATTAATGAAATACATGCCTACGGTGATTCAAGTACCTCTCCCTAGCTGAGGATAAAAAGAGAGTGTAGCCCTTTTCCCTACTGAGGAACCCTGTAACTTACGCACTGTTAACACTTTTTGTGCATGTAAATTTCCAAGAACGTCCTCGTAGTATCATTTTTGCCTATGTGGGTAGCACATTAATTCTGAGGGATACCTAAACCGTGCTCCAAAAGGCCACCTGGCCGCGTTCCCGCAGGGCAGCAGTGAGCCCAGGGGCCACTGCCCTTGAGGTGGGCTGCACGCCACTGCCAGCACCCTGTCCTTAGATTACCCACCTAGTTCCTCTAAGTACTGGGGTCTAGGTGAATACCCAACCCCACACTGACCCCATATCCAAATGGGCTTTCCTACATTGTAGAAATTGGTCATGAACTCTTAGGTCATAAATTGTGTGTGTAGAGTCTATTAAGAATTCCTAGGCCGTTAAGCACTTTTGGGAACTCTTGGACCCTGAGTCTTTGAATCTTACTATTTTAGTAAGAATGTCTTTACTATGTTGGCTTTACATCTGTTAGTCCTCCCAACAAGCCTCTAAAGGTTGGGTGTATTAGCCAGCCAAAGGGGTGCTGATGCAAAGTACCAGAACTCTGTTGGTTTTTATAAAGGGTATTTATTTGGGGTAGAAGTTTACAGTCACAAGGCCATAAAGCATAAGTTACTTCCCTCACCAAAATCTGTTGCCACGTGTTGGAGCAAGATGGCTGCCGGTCTCTGTGAGGGTTCAGCCTTCCTCTTCCTCTTAAGGCTCCATGGTCCCAGCTTCTTCCAATATCAGCTGTAGGCTGGGATAATTCTCATCTCTCTCCTGGGGCTCGTTTCCCTCCAGGCTCAGCTGCTCTGCTCCCTCCACAAGGCCAGCTGTAAACCATCAGGTGAACATCTCCTCTCTCTTCCCAGGGCCTCTGCCATGTCTAATGGAGCCTTCTCTCTGTCCTCACATATCTGCTTCTCTGCGAATTTACTTCCCGGGGCTTCAGCATTAAAACTCCGGCTAACTCTTCTGGGGTGTAGTTTTCCTACTGATGTGGCCAATGTTCCTGAGGAGGAAGGGAGTAAAAAAAGAGGCCTCTTTTGGGTTTGGCCTCAGGATGGAGTAGGTACAAGACAATGAGACTTTTCTTCCAGCCAACAGTTACTGCTCCTCTGGGACCCTAGGCTGCACAGGTGTCTCTTCGTCACTTCGATTGCCTTCCCAGGCTCCCTTTGGTTATCCTTGCTTTGGTTTAGGCAAGACCCCCAAAGTGGGTGCAGATGTGCATGTGTGTGTGTATGAACCAAGGATGGCAGCAGTGGCATGGCAGTGGGGAGATGCCCACCACAAAGATAACTGCAATATTCGGCAGTGGGTGTGTTGACTGTTGGCTGTCTAAAAGACCACCAGAAGAACCTGCTGACTGAACAAAGCTCAACCGACTAGACCTACTGCACTGAGGGAGAGTTCTAATAGCACCTCTAAAAAGAAAGTTCAGGGAAGCTATTTTTGTAGTGTCAGGGCCCAGCCTGGGTGATAGTAAGGCGAGTCTTGCAAGGCAGGATTGGGGTTGGGCAGAGTTTTGACGTAAAAGCTTTGGATTGGTGGGCACCAAGAGTGTGAGTCTTGAGGCAAAGGTGCTTTGTTGGTTATCAGCCTTATCTTCCCAAAGCAAGCAGCTAGGCTACTTTTGTTTGGTCCTAATATTATTTCACACAGGCCCAGGAAATTATTTTGGTTTTAGCTCACAGGTACTACAAAAGCGATAGCATAAAAGAGAGGAATTCATTTCGTTCAGGGTTAAGAGTGAAGAAGTGAAGCTGGAGAACTGTCTTAGCTAGCCAGGCTGCTATAACAAATGCCACATAATGGATTGCCTTAAAGAATAGGAATTTATTGGCTCACAGTTTTGAGGCGAAAGAAGTCCAAACTGAAGAGATCAGAGGCTTGCTTTCTCCTGGAGTCTGTGGCATTTTGGTGCTGGCTGCTGGCAATTTTGGGGGTTCCTTGGCTCGCCTGTCTCCTTCTCATCATGTGGTGTGCCCTTTCCTTTTGTTGGCTCTTCCAGTTTCCACTGACTTCTGGCTTCTTCCCATGTGGCCTTCTCTAACCCCTAGATCCCAGCTTCTTCCCTTTATAAAGGCTCAAGTAATATGGACTAAAATTCACTCTCGTCTAGTTGGGCTACATCATAACCAAAAACATCTTCCTGAGGTCCTATGTGCAATGGATTCCCACCCACAGGAGTGCAGATTGTGTCTAAATTGGGGTACATAATTCAATCTACCACAGAAAGGCTTCACAGAAGAGTTACTTAGCTCAGGATTGAAGCACGGAGTGTGAACTCTCCAGAGATGCAAGGTGGAGAGTCTACAGGAGGGGCTCTTAACCTTTTTTGTCCCACGGACCCCTTTGCCAGTCAGGTGAAAACCACGGACCCCTTACTAAGTCCACACTACACTGTGTATTATTTAATAAACATATCACACCCACACCAACACGTCCACAAGAATGTGTTTTTGAATTTTCAGTTCAAGCTCACGGACCCCCTGAAATCTTTCCACAGTCCCCTTGGGGGGTCCATGGACCCCTGGTATAGAACCCCTGGTCTAGAGTGTTTCTCAAACTTTATTCACCTGGGAATTTTGCTAAAATGCAGATGTTTCTGTGGATCTGGGCTTCTACGTGATCTTGATGCTGCTGGTTTGTGGAGTGGTGGGTCCCAGACCAGTGGAGCAATTGCAAACCGTCAAGGCATGAACGGGTCGGATGTATGCAGGGGACATGTGGGTGTGTGGTGAGAGTGGGGCGAGGGCTGAGGGGGGAGAGCGAGCCCTGGCTGAGGAGGGCTGCATGCCAGCAGAGGAGCCGGAGCTCACTCTAGGTAAGCCGCGGTTCCCAGCTACAGCTGCACGTTTCGGTCAACTCGGAAGCTGAGGATCTGAATTAGTGGGTTTCGAGTAGATCCCGTTCTTAGGTATGTATTAAAAAAGAAAAAGACAACCAGGTGTTTCTAATCTGCAGTGAGGGCTGAGAACCTCTTCTCTGAGCAGAGTGCCCTGGAGAGGTCCTTAAAGCAGGCTTGCGTTTCAGGGGGCTCCGACAGCCACGTGGAGACAGTGCTCAGGCTGCAGCGGATAAAACTGGCACATGGGGAGGCCCACGTTCAACTCAGAAGGTGGCTTTGGGAATTTCCTTTAGCTGCTGAATTAACACAGATTAGAAAGGTGGGCCTGAGAGAGTCAGGCTCTGGAAAGTGTAGCTAAGGCATTTCCCAGGGACGTCTGGCCTGTAGTTTATGCCTGACGAGGACGCACTGGGACAGCATGACTACGGTGTGGGGGAGGGGTGAAAATCAGGGGCGTCAAGTCCCAGCTTGGCCTGAGACTGGCCCTGACCTGGCCCCCCCACCACTGGGCAATTCCTCATTGGATATGCTACCAGGAAAGATGCTTGTTTTGGTTTCCTAAAAAGCAGATACAATGAAATGGTTGGGCTTAAACAGTGGAAATTTTTTTTTGCTTTCAGTTAGAGTCCAGGAAAACATCCAAATCAAGGCATCATCAGGCTGATGCTGCCTCCTGAAGCCTGGCTGCTGCTGACTGTTGGCTCCTCTGCCACATGGCAAGGCACATGGCAGCGCCTCTGCCTTCTCTTCCAGTTTCACTGGTTTCAGCTTCTTGCCTCCAAGGATTTCCTCCTGACTCCCCTTCGTTCCCATTTAAAGGATTCCAGTAACCGGATCAAGAGCCATCCTGGGCCACACCTTAACTGAAGTAGCCTCGTCACAAGTCCTGCTTACAATGGGTTCACACCCACAGGACGGGATTACCTTTTTTTTTTAAAAAATAATTTTTTTTTAAATAAAGATACTTAGATTACATAAATGTTACACAAAAATTCTAGGGATTCCCATGTTCCCCACCTCCCACTCCTCCCACAACCTCCCACATAAACATCTTTCATTAGTGTGGCTCAAAGCTGAGCAAATGAGGGGAGCGGGGTAGGAGAGGAGGTTAGAGGGCAAGTACAGAGTCCTGGGGGCAGCCGCGATGCTCTCCTTGTGAGTCTCAGGTGAGGGCAGGCATCCCGGGACGCTCAGCCACCTGGCGACTCCCTCGCGGTCAGCCCTGCCGATGGCCAGGGCGCCGACTGCCCCAGGAGGGGAGGTGGGATTGGGTGCTGAGGAGGCAGCCTGGAGGCTCACCTCCCCGAGCCGGTTCTGACCCAGCCCAGGGTTTTCTCCTACCCTTATCTCTGCCAAATTGCACAAGTAATATTTAAAAGTCGTCAGAACCCGCCAAAGCTCAACAATTTAGAGCCCAAAGTGTTCCTGTGTGGCATTTGCAGCTAAAGATCATCATATGGATTAGTTATCGCCTCTGAACATAGTGGTATTGCCCAAACATTTGCCTTCTTTGTTTCTCTTCCACAGATTGTATTTCGTATCTATTTTCATTCTAGTATAATTCTATTTTGTTACCAGTGAACTACGTGATCTAAGTTACTATGGATTTGAGGAAGCAACAACATGTTCTCTGCAAGCGGATTTGTCTCAGCTACCACCTGGGTGCCAGCATGCTGGTCACAGGAGCTTGAGACCAGCGAGGACCTGTCCCATCGGTCCCAGCACCTCGCACTGGGCAGGACTTCAGAGCTCAGGGCGGGCTTTCACTGCCCAGAAGAGGGCGACCTAGCGCCACAGTTCCTTCCCAAGCCACGCCCGCGGCACTGCCTTTTCGGGGCTCATTGTTTGGGGGGGGCATTTGGGGGGGCCGCCTCCCGGCAGCCAGGCGTGAACCTGGGAGCCATGTTTCCTTTTCTTCTCCCCGGCTCTCCAGGTGGACTCTAGTTCATTCTACCTTAGCTACCTTACTGTCTATGTTCATTTCTAAACCTACTGTCTGTACCCTGTCTACAGGCCCCTCTAACCCCAGTGCACCTCTTTCCCACCCCTGGCCACCCCTTTCCCACCCCTGTCCTTCACTCTGCTCCAGAGTAATCCTCAAGCATCTGCCCCCCGTGGGGCTCTCTAGCACTTGCTGTTCAAGTCCAAATTCATCAGTGCAAACTGCAGCCCCCTGCTCCAGAGTTCCCGGCCTTTACCACCCTTCATAAAGGCCACCTTCCCACCAAGCAGGTAGAGCCAGGGCTTCCATGCACGTGACCCCACGTGCGAAGGTGCCCTCCTTTCCCGGGAGCTGCATGGGCAAGCAGCCTACTCTTTCAGCCCGTGTCCACATCCCAGCTAGAGCGCGGAAGAGCCCTGCCCAGGGCTGGTGTGGGCAACGTGAAACCAGGATGCGCAGGGGCCTGGCACGCGGGAGACAGCACGGGGTCCCAGCACCATCCCCGGCGTCGTCCATGTCTCCCCTGCCCTCTGCTGTTGTTCAAATGCCCTGCCCGCCTCAGCCTCCTCTGACACCCAGCCTCGGTCCCCGCCTTTGTCCCAGAGCTGGGACTCTCCCTGAAATGCTGCTGGGGGCTGGCGGCTGGTGGTGGCTGGGGGAGCTCCCGTCTGCCACTTAGAGCAGGCCCTAAGGGACGGCACAGGCCACAGGGCCAGCGCTAGCCTGCGCCTAGGAGGCGTCGCCCTGGGGAGAAAGCCCCCTACTCCCCTGAGCAGGGGCTGGGAACTAGGAGCCTGGGTCAACTCCCGCCCTCCCCCACTCTTATTTTTGTTATGTGGGTGACACAGGGGAACACACGGTGGATGCTGCCAGGGTTTTAATCACCGAAGGTTGAACAGAATCCTATCACCAAGGACTGTAGGATGGCGGAAAGGTCAGCGCGGAGCAGTGGGATCGGGGCGGCGGCTCTGAAGGGGGACTGAGCCGGGGGTGCAGCGTGACTCAGATCTGCACAGAGGCCACGGGCAGTCACGGCCTGGGGCACAGCAGTGCGCTGTGGGAAACAAGCCGAGGGGGTAAGCGGGGCTGAGCAATGCGCGCCTGCAAAGGCGGTGCCAGCGGGGACGGCTGCGGACGTCTCCGGGCTGGTCCCCGATCCCGCAGTGCAAAGCCCCAAAGCCTGCTCAGGCGCACAGGGAAGGACTGGGCCTGGGTGGGAAGGAAGCGTGCAGTAAAAATCAGATACTGAATCTGACGGTTTCCTTCTGATCGCAACCAAACTACATGTGTATCGTTTTTATGGAATTTATGTTGAAATATTTTGAAAAGTGAAGATAGTAGAAGTGTGAAGATGCGAGGGCTTCTGAAGACACTAACCAGCAGTATTTTTTAACTGAGAGGTATTTCTGCCAAATATCAGAGTATTCTGATTCTTGCAGAAAGAGCGGCAGAGAGCATATTTCATTTATGCTTTTCTCATTAGTGCTTTTCATTTTGTCCCTCAGGCAGCCACTCTGGGAGATGAAGTGGCCCTTACATCACAGGGAATGGGGGTGCGGGCGAAAGTGCCGGATGCTGCTCGATGGTTAGTCACAGCAGTTGTGGGCCCCCCGCCCCCGTTACTTCAGCTCCCCACCCTGATAGTGACCTGACAACGCGCAGGTGGAGGTCGGGAAAGGAGCACATGGGCCTACATCCCAAGCAACGTGAGAAGGATGCTCTTCCCACATTAGCACCAGATTTCCACACACACCCACTGTCGGGTAGTCTAATGCATCTTTATTAATCTTAAAATATGTCTTTTCCAGTCAATAACATTCCTTTATTAACCCATTACAGAATCTATTATTAAATGCTTAACTTGGTTTCCTTTAGACAAAGACAATAGTATTCAAATAGAAACTTACCCAGTGGTTTGGAATTATAGTGAGCACTGGCCGTCTGAATTGGAAGTCCCATTGCACTCGGAACGGAGGTGCCAGGCAAGAGTCTGCTATCTAGTAACATTTAAATAAAGCACTTTGATACATAACTTAGAATCTAATACATTTCATAAGCATACAAATTATGCTGTTTTTAATAATACTACAAAAAGATCCTGAACATCATCTTTAATGCAAATAAAAGATCTTCAAATTATTACAACAGTCTAGATATTTTACATGAATTTGTGCTTTTGAAACTATTGCTAGCTTCCTCTGGGAAGAGCTAAAGTAACTTTCTACTGTGGAAGTAAAGAGCTTTTGCACTTTTGACACACATAGACACATGTCAGCAACACCAGAAGAGGCACGACATCTAACAATTATCTTTAAATTTTCCTGAAACAAAAAATCTCCACAACAAAATACATTTCTATAGCAATTGCTAATTTAATATTTTCACTACACTTTTCCTTGGTCACTAATAGCAAACACTAGCTGTCTACTTACATACAGACACATATAAAAGAGCATGAGATTCTAAAGAAAATGGGACAGCTTTCACATACATATTTAAAGTGTCCCAGAAATTTCATGTGGGTCCACATTAGTGAGCCTTAAGTATAGCTTCCGTTCTGAGTAAATAGAGTGGAAAAGCAAACCTTTACTAATGGGCCCCTCTATATAAGTTAACAGAAAATCTAATGGAAGTGGTACGATTAGCTCACCTGAGCCATGACTGTCATTCAATCACATTCCCTGCTGAGTGAACATAAATGTAACTGTAACTCTTTCAGGGAATTCAGTCTTCAGTTACACTGGCTGCAGATTAACTGCAGTGACCCACAGTCTTTTTCTACATGGCGGTAATAGCCAGAGATAAAAGAAATCTTCCGTGTGGAGAAAGCACATTGTTCCATGTGGATTAATTAATAATGAATTAGGTTGGGGTAAATTTTTTCCCAGCCGTAACTGAAGGAACAACAAAGTATATATTTATTTGCTATGGGGGATCCAATGTGACAATCGCCTCTCACAAGTGGCCCAGCAGATTGTCAACCGGATTATACGATAGCACTAATTCCTCCCAGATAATGTGATTACTTGTGCACAGTTGGGAAAGACCTGCTTCTAGAGGGGACAGAACATTTGTTGTGACTGCAATGATTCACATTCCCATTAATAGGTCACATACTGTGGGACCCCTGGTGCATCAAAAATAGGACAAGTCACAGCATTTTCTCTTCCATCAGCTCTCTTCTCTATCTTAGACTCCTGTACTCTTGCTCTCCAGGCCAAATGCTTTCTATTTGCATATAAATTCAAGCCTTGTTTGGTGAGACTCCTTTTTTAAATGTTCCCCCTCCTCATGGGTAGATAACTGAGAACTGCACATATTGGGTTTATAATTTCAAAACAACAGTGTAGCCGTTGGATATAGCAGTTTCATGTAATTATGAATTTCAAAAATATAATGGGATCATGCTTGTAAACTGATATGCTAATCTGGGCATGATTAAGTTATGATTAGGGCGTTGACTGGGCCACATCAATAGGGCGTTGAGCCCCACCCCTTGGTGGGTGGGGAATCAAACATAAAAGGCATGGCAAGAACAGAGTTGAAGCAGTTTTTGAGAAGCAGTTTTGATGTTGGAAAGAAGGCCCCAGGAGAAGAGAAGTGAGCCGTTTGCCTGATCATCTACAGCTGACCTTGTGGAGGAAACAGGAGCTAAGCCTGGAGAGAAATGCAGCTCTGGGAAGAGAGAAACCCAAGAAGCCTGAACCCTGGCAAATGCCGGCAGCTGTCTTGCTCTAACGCTTTATGGCCTGGTATCTGTGGACTTCTACCCCAAATAAATACCCTTTACAAAGGCCAACCCATTTTTGGTATTTCACATTAGCAACCCTTTGGCTGACTAATACAAAATTTGGTACCAGGAGTAGGGTAGTGCTTTTGCATATACCAAAATGTTGGAATGGTTTTATAAATGGGTAAGGGGTATTTTTTGGAGGAATTGTGAAATGCTTGATGGAAAAGGCCTAGATCACTTTGAAGAGACTGTTGATAGGAATATGGATGCTAAAGAGACTTTCTATGATGCCTTATAAGTAAATGATGAAACTATTATTGGAAACTAGAGGAAAGGCGATCCATGTTTTAAAGTTGCAGAGACCTTAGCAAGATTAACTCCTGGTGTTATATGGAAGACAATATTTGAAAATGGTGAACCGGAGCATTTAGCTGAAGAACTTTCCAAGGTAAACTTGGAGAATGTGGCTTGGCTTCTCCTTGCAGCTTATAGCAAAATACTAGATGAGCGAAATACACTAAGGACTGAACTTTTGGACACAAAGAAAACAGAAACTGATTCTGGAACTTCCAAGTTTCTGGAAATCAAATTCCCAGATGAAAATGCCCTATTTGAAGACTTTACTAAACTTGGAACTCGTAACTCAGAATTGAAGATGCAGTTATCTTGGAAAGACTTGTGGAAAGTCTTCCTGTCTGATGGCTTGGACCCCTGCTTCTTGCATGCTAAACCAACAACGTTTTTGAGAGAGCTGTATGAACAAAACCACTGTCAGCTTGGACAAAAGAGGACATGGAAAGGAGAGATTGAAGGAGAATCAGCTTTAAGAAGAAAACCGTGGAAGCAGAGATCTGGAATTAAGACATCTCCTTGGGCCAAGAGAGGAGCCCCACCCATGTGTACAGAGAAGGTGAGTTTGCCCCAGGAGTTGAAGAGGGTGGATATCCCCACCCAACGTTCAGGAAGAGTTTTGGTGCCCCAGGGTACAGGGAGGGTGGAGCACATTCCTCAAAGACTAGAGCTGTTAGGGTCAGCACCCCATGGGTCTGAGAGGGGTGCTCCTGTCCACCATGGATTACAGAAGGCCAGGTGGTCAACCAATTGCTTTGATAGGGTTGAATCTGTATGTCAAAGGTTAGGGAAGGCCAGGTGGTCAACTCATTGCTCTGAGAGGGTTGAACCTGTATGCCAAAGGTTAGGGGGAATGTTGTCTTCACCTCACTGTACTAGTGGGGCTAAGACTCTCACCCAAAGATTGGGTAAGGTGTGGCAATCACCCCAACACTCTTGGAGGGTGAGGTCTGGAGCTTGGTCGACACCCAGATGCTTGATGAGGGTGGAACCAAGAAAGTGGCTGTTGGGCAAGCCTGTGGAAAGGGTGGGTTCCCATGTGGCCCCAAGGAGAAGAAACTATCATCTTAAGAATGACTCTCAGACTTTGAAATCGAATGGAGGATGCCCTGCAGGTTTACTGAACTGTAGAGGATCCATGACTCATGTTTAACATCCCAGTTTCTCCTTATGATAATGAAAATGTTTATCCTTTGTCTTTCCATTTGTGTATTGGGAGCAATTAAATGGTTTTGTAAGTTCAGAGGTCTACAGCAGACAGGATTTTGCCTGAAGACAAACTATTTCTTTAAACTGCCTATGATATGATTTTGTACTTGAATTGTTACTGATTTAAGGTTTTGTGAATATTATATTTTTGGAATTCAGAGGGTGGAGTGTAGCCATTGGATATAGCAGTTTGATGTAATTATGAATTCCAAAAATATAATTGGATCATGCTTGTAAACTGATATGCTAATCTGGGCATGATTAAGTTGTGATTAGGGCACTGACTGGGCCACATCAATAGGGCGTTGAGCCCCACCCCTTGGTGGGTGGGGAATCAAATATAAAAGGCATGGCAAGAAGAGAGTTGCAGCAGTTTTTGAGAAGCAGTTTTGATGTTGGAAAGAAGGCCCCAGGAGAAGAGAAGCGAGCTGTTTGTCTGATCGTCTACAGCTGACCTTGTGGAGGAAACGGGGGCTAAGCCTGGAGAGAAATGCAGCTCTGGGAAGAGAGGAACCCAAGAAGCCTGAACCCTGGCAAATGCCAGCAGCTGTCTTGCCCTAACACATGGCAATGGACTGCAGTGAGAGAAGAAACTTATGCTTTGTGGTCTGGTATCTGTGGACTTCTACCCCAAATAAATACCCTTTATAAAGACCAACCCATTTTTGGTATTTCACATTAGCACCCCTTTGGCTGACTAATACAAACAGTCATCATTTTGATTTCAGATTGGGATGAGAGGAGCTGAGGATTCTTTTGGGTTCTTCTGTAATATGCTTCCACTCCCAGGGTTTTTCCATCTGTTGGATGCCCCTTGATGAAACAAGACCTGTTTACACATTTTTCTTTGGAGAAGGATTATACTTGGGATATTTTAAAATCCCAGTATGTATCTAGGTGATGTGATAATTCCTTGCTGTTATGTAATTTCTAATGAAAGCATTGCTTAAAATAGCAGATCGCAGAACACACACACTCAGTTGAGTTTATTTGCAGGAGATGAGGCTGAAAAATAAGTCCAATTATGAACGGCCTGAACGCCCTGCTAAGGAGTTTGTATTTTGTTCTACAGGAAACAACATTTTCTGAAATCTGTTCCACAGAAGGCTTGTGCTAGAGGAAGTGAGCATTTCTAGGACAAGCTCAGTTAAAGCCAGTCTGGGTTTACTTGAGGGCAGTCATTAAATATGCTCATGTGCATTGTGATTCTCCAGGAGGTGGTTCTGGATATTGCATTTTTCAAACTAAACCTAACTTGGTAATGGGTGTCCACAAATATGCACCACGCTCCTCCAGCTTGGCCCTTTAAGGTCAGCTAATTCTAATATTTGTGCACAATCAACACACTCAATATTCATTGCCTTATACTGCACATACTTGGCACAGCGCTGGGCTCAGTGAACGAAGGGAGTGAATGAACTATCTGAATAGTCCTCAGTTTCCTCACCTATGAAAAGGAAAAACAAGAATACAATTTTTAAAGAATTGAGGAGCTGGAGGAAAATGAACAAAGAGCACGTTGTGACCCAGAATGACATATTTTCTCAAACCAAACAGATTTATAAATGAAAATATAAAAGATGGGGGGGGGCATAAGTAAGGAATTACTAGCCAATTGTCTGCCTGTGTGATAGGCGCTTCACCTCGCTAAAGCGCCTTCGTAAAGGCGATGGTCACATTTACCCTGAAAGGCTGTCACAAGCCGCCTACGCGGACACGGCGCCCCGTGGCAGGGAACACACAGCAAGGTTAAGAGGGTGGCCCGCAGCCAGCTCGGCTCTGCCCCTTGCTCCATGTGTGATCCTGGGCAACTTAATTTCTTTCTGCAAAACGGGGACAATACTTACGCTTACTTCAGAGGGCTGCGGTGAGGATTACAGATAATAATGTCAGCTATTAAGAAAAGTTGGTTGCTATTAGTATTTTACATTTTCCACATCATGAGAGAGCAGCTCAGGTCTGCCCTGGTTTGCTCTTCCCAGCCTGCAGGCGTTGAGCCAGTGACGAGTTCCCATCCCTCCCTGCCTCCCAACCGGGCAGTCACAGAGCATTTTAGGAGCATCCTCCCCCAGCAAGTCCAACAGATATGGGTTAGACCCCCTGTTCTCCTCCACATTTATATATTTTTAAAAAATCCACGAGTGCTTATTCTTTTTGTGACATTAATATACAAGTACATCAGTGTTTCTAGCTGATTCCTATTTTAGCTATTTTCTCTCTGGATTATTCCTAATGTCTGCCCGTTCAGCTGATGGTCAGTTAAAATACAGAGGAATCCTTGACCTCTAGAAGTTGGAAGGAAATGGAAGGGCCAACCTAGAAAGAAGAATCACACATTATCGTGAATAGGGATGTGTGATAGGAAGTGAGGGCCAAACCAATATGCTACCCCAAGATATTTGTGCAGATGGTTTGCTAGTTACCATGACATGCTGGTGTCATTTCATAACTATAGCAACGATTTAAAAATAGCAATTTCAATATGTCACTTGCACATATTGGGGGGTCATTTTGATTGCATTCTTTGCAAAGTTAATGCACTTTCCCCCAAATCATCTTGCTTGTCACATGGAATTCTTCAAATAGTCCTGTGAGGCATCAACAAACCAGGGAAGGTTTTAGGGACCCTCAAGTAATCCCCCCAGCCTTCCTCTCTACTTCCGATAGCGGCCCCTCCACCGATGCTAGCAAATACGGGAGAAGGAACCCAGAAGACCCTGTCTGATCCAGTAATAACAATGGAGCCTAAGTTCTACAATTACTTAAGAAAGATCAGTAAATTCTACAATCACTGAACATTCACAAACAACCCGTTTAGGTCTATATGCACTTATGACTTGTGTTTCCTTCTGAACACCATCCTAAAGATGGACAGGACTTTTAAATATTAAGATTTTTACATTAGTTTTGCTCTTCAATAGCTTTTTTTACATCGAAAGGCGGAGGTTAATTTTAAGGGTGTTTTTCACACTAAAACACCTTAAGAGAGGCTGTCAACCATGGAGTTAAAGATCTGTGTACAAAATAACACCTGGATGCATAGAATTCTTGCGCTCAGCAGATAAAGAACAAAAGCCTGCTATTTTTAGTGGTGTTTTATTTACAGTCCTGCAAAGTTATAAAATGTTTTTCTCCCGAGAAGCATTCTAGGGAACCTTTTTATACAAAGAGGGGTATGTGTGTGTTTGAAAGGTTGCTCGTACAATCCCGCTCAAAATCTATTATAGCACAGCCTAATAAACTGGATTCTACGAAATGGCCTTAAACGGTGACTCTAAACACAGATTTCCAGCAGAAAGGCTGGGCTTAAAGATACATGTGACAACAGCCTGGTGGGGGCAGTGCTATCAGGGACCCACTCATAATAAAAAAGCCACAAACCCTTAGTGTAAGAGCATTTTCTACTTCGACAACCTTTCCTTTCCACCAAGAAAATAAGAAAATCACTTACACTTAAGGTTTAATGTTCTAATATAAGAAATGGAAGACACACTAAATTAAATTTTAATTTATATTCCACATCCATGCCATTTCTCATTGCTCCTCTAATGCACTGAATAATACAAATCAGATCTATCATTTCCGCTAGATAACCTCATCAACCAAAAAGGTGACGATGCAATCTTATTTTGAAACCAAAAGAGAATTATAGACAGCAATATTTTTCAGATACACAGTTAAAATAATCTTGTAAGTTGCTGTGGAAGTAGCATCATGATTTTACATGTGAGCACAATCACTGGAGGAAAAAAATACCCACATGAAATCCTTTACTATTTTGGTGGAAAAGTAAAACAAGACTTGGACTTCCATCCAGGATTATACGGTCTTTAAAGGATAAAGGCTTTTGTAAAACAGGAATTTTCTGCTTATTAAAGCTACCTGAGACCACCTTCCTGGGTCAGTCTATTCTGCCTCCAGTTCTCGTCCTGTCCTAATAATATCTGTGCCTCCGGATCCATGACACAGCTTTAAATAGACCCACGGTGAAATCTAAACAGATGCCGTGACCACACAATGCCCAAACTATTCATTCATCAATTAAGGAGCAGAAATTCCACCTCTATCTGACAGGAGCTGACTCTGCCTAAGTCCCTAATGGTCCTAATACAATATGGTTGCCTTATACGTATTATTTTAAAAAACACAACAAACCCCATCCATCCTTATGTGAAGGTCAAGTCCTGTATCTTAATAATCTATCTGTCCTCAGAGCCAAAACCAATCAGTGCCTCAACCAGGTTGTCATTTCATAAATATCTGTTTAATTACAAGAAAAGCATCACTCCAGATGAAAACACCATTAGTCCATTTTGGTCTTATCATCACCAGATATTCATGCTTCTAATAAGGGTGTAAAATACCCCAAAGCTCCTCTCTCCACATGCTACCAATGTCGTTCAAGGCCTTCTCAGGGGTTGAGCACCTGCTTCCCACATACGAGGTCCTGGGTTCAACCCCTGGTACCTCCTGAAAATAAACAAACCCTTCTGAGCAGCAATGAAAACCTTATTGTTTACCTAATTCTGAAGCATGGTTGCTTGTTATACAGAAAAGTCCTTGAATCCTTCTTGGATTATTGTCTTTCACTGTCTCTCTCCAGACTCTCACTTTTCTGGAACAAAGTCTTAGCAACCAAGTAATTTATCACATGGTTCATTAGCATCTGTGCAATGGAACAGGTTTACCTGTAATCTTGATTGAAATGATAACTGGAGAAGCAGAAATTACACCTTTTCTTTATAAAAATGCTGTTTTTAAAGGTATATTTAGGAACAGAATCTTTTAAAATCAATGTATATATAATTCTGAAAACAATATATTCTTACAAGGACTTCATTTTTCCAGGGGAAAAAAATCCAAACCATACTAAAATATCTTATATTGCTTCTTCAGATCGCCTGTATTAATATTTAACCACAAATACCCTTTACCTGATGCTTTAGGTGTCAGGCTCTGTGCTTGCCCAAAGATTAAAAAGATGATGCATTCATAGTCGCTACAGACAAAACATAAATGGATTAAAAAGTAATAAAACTGGATGCAAATTTGAGTAACCGTACCAAACCCAGTGAAGAAAACAGCATTCATCTTTTGGAGGAGCTGTCTAAAAGGATCCAATCAATCAAAAGTTTCCTTTTTCTCTGCAATAATACACCAGTTGCCGTGATCATTACCAGAACTCAGAATGTGGAGCTCAGACACATTCTCCTGCAGCAGGCCAGAGAGCTCTCCTTCTCGGAATACGTGGTAGTAGCGCATGAAGGCTCTAGAGTCGAAACTGTCCGCCTCTTGTCCTTCCACGGAAATTGTGTCATCTGGGATGGAGTCTGTGGATTCCACTGCAGAAATCCTTCTCAATATTTTACTACGAGAAGAGATACCTTCTCCTAAGTTAGCTGCATCCACACACGTCTCGCGGGTATTGGCGCTATCCAGGAAGCTGTCCTCTCCATTTCTCTGTATTTCTTCTTGATGGTCTCCATTTAAATGCTCCAGCGTGCCTGCTGCTCTCAGCCACTCCAGGTTTTCCGGGGAAGAAGTTTCCACAAACACGTCCTCATCTAAATTTTGCTCTTTTGCTGAAAACGGCTCTTGGTGACCTAAGTCCAAGCTAGAGTGCCTGGAAGGTTGGATTGATACAGTGCTATCGGCCCAAACGCCTCTGCTTTTCAAGGGTGTCACTCTTTCGATCTGCTTCCTCAGAGTTGACTCATCCAAAGATCTGGAGAAAAACCAGGAACGAAAAGATTTTCCCAAGGTGTTATAGAACCCATTCTCCTCCTCACCTTCCTTAGACATGTTTACACAACAGGCGCTCGGCACACAGTGGTCCAGGCTGTGGGATCGCTTTGCGTCACACCTCTCCTGAAAACACACAGAGCAGCCGCACCCAGAGCACGGCGGCGGGTGGGCACGGCTGGCTTCTGCACGTCTACACTGCCTCTTTCTCCTAGACTGCCTGGGTTCCGAGAAGAGCTGGGAACACAAGGCCCTGTTCCACGGAACAAGCACATCCTGCTTCTCAAAGTGGCGGTTCTTTTGCTCCATAGCCCAGACGTAAATCATCAGCTGGCCTCCAGGGATCAGAACCCTGGCCATTTCTTTTATTGCTCTGATTCTTCTTTGTTTTGTCGAAAAATGATGTATGACTGAAAAAGAAGAAGCCAGATCTCAGTGCATATATACACATGTAAGTGTGCACATTTATATACTACCTAGTATTTTCTGTGTAACAGTGATGGCATTTTGACATCTAGTAAAAATCTCCTTATTTCCTACACAGCGGGGCAGATGGTAGAAATAGCACAGGCCTGGCTTTAGAAGAGACATAATCTTGAGATTTGGCTCCTCTACTATTGGACAGGTGATCTTGGGCAAGCTATATAATTTCTATAGATTTTAAGTTTCTTCATCTATAAATAAAAAGCCTAGAATAAATAATCTAGTTCCAAAATCCCATGAATTCTGTTAGCCAAAAGGATGACCAGCATGAATTAAAAACATTTTAAAGAGGTTTCTAAGTTAGATAAGTGTTCCCTGGTAGAATTTTATGCAATAATTTATTGTTTTAATGAAAAATTGGTACTGTTAAAGCACCAAGGGATTAATAGTAATCAGTGTTAATAAAATTAATAAAGCAAATAAAAATAGAGAAAAATAATACTTTATCCTGTTTAGATGATGTAAAGATAAGCCAGCCCAACATAAGTGCAAAGGATTGCTTGCAATAAAAAAATTAATATAGTACAAAATGGTTGTATATATATTTTTTAAATCGTCGTTTTACATCCAATACCTATAAAGTCAAGGTCAAAGTGAGACTCAAGCAGTTCTGACTTTATCTAGTCTTAAGGATGTTTATGAAGCATATCTTCATCCAACAATATATAGAAAGTGCTAGTCTGTAAGCTTCGGGGAGAGTCTGATCACAGTAGTGTGTCAAGATAAAACATCAACTTATTTTTCCACACACGGGCTCACTACAAATCTCGAGTAGGACATCAGGCTCGAGCAAAACCTGACGCTCCTGCTCGGACATGAGTAGTGAGGGAAGAGATAGAGACACAGTTCCTCTAACCGTCCTCATAAGCAGATGTGAGTTGTAGTTTTAGGCAAATTTCCTAAATATCTAAAATGGGCTTACTGTAGGGATAAACCTGTCCTAGGCAGCTCATTCACCAGGCACACGTGGTGCTGCTGCCACACAGGTTTCCACTGGCCACCACAGCAGACACACCCTGGTAACCTTTACTCCGCCATGCACCAGGGAGGAAGGCTAGAGGGAGAAGGCTGACGTGCCGCAGAGCCGGGCACCAGCGTGCTGCAGCCTAGATGCAGCCTTCACTGGCCCCTGATCTCCGGCCAATCACTTTAGCTCTCCAGGTCTCAGGTGTTTTTTTTTTAAGAGCCCTTTATAATGTTTAATTCAAAGCATTCATTTCATCTCCAGATGCAGTGTCCTGGTCACTGAGGCAAAAAGTGGGAAAACTGAGACAGACTCAACACAACCCAGTGTTCATGCCAATCTTTATCTCCCCAGGGCCATCAATAGCTCCAGGATTTGAACCTGATTCTCTTTAGGTCTTCATATGGATGTGTCTTCTAAATACTCACTTTGGGGGATCATAAAAGAAAAGTAAACCCCGCCACTAAAGCAGCATTATTTTAATACAGTAGTCTCTTTTCAGTAGACTCAAAGGTCTCTAAAATTTTAGGATTCTACTGGGCTTACAATTAAAATACCATAATTCTACCCAGGAAATATCTGAATGCCTTTTATTATTATAATTATATCTAACAGTTAATAAGTGACAACTTTTAAACCAAATGTTTTTGAAAAAGAAAGTAAGACTTTCTTCATTACAAATGAAATGTATTATGCTTGCATATACATACATATTCTATTAAGAAATCTTGTAAATTTAACCATTAAAGGACTTAAGGATATATTTCTATGAATCATTAATATCAGGAAACTATGTTGAATTTTTAAAGGATAAAAAAGTCACCATTTGTTTAGAAATTATAATCCCAACTTAAAGGCAAAATAAAATTCAATGTATATATCCTATAGCAATGTTTTCTTGCTGAGAGCCCAGAAAATAAATAGGCTGGATTCAAATTACTGGATTCCAAAACCAGATGGGAAGTTACATAAAATCATCTTTAAAGTCCTTTCATACCTTGATATTTTACGATATGTTGTTTTAACTTTTCAAGTATCTTCTCTCTGTAACTAGTAGTCCCAGTCAGAATCTATGGGTTTAGAATAAAGCTGAGTTTCTCAACCTTGGCCCTATTCGCATTTTGGGCTAGATAATTCTTTGTCGTGATAGTTCTTTGTGCTAGCTGGTCGTGGCATCTTCTTACCCAGTTGTGACAACCAAAAATGTCTCCAGACCACTGATATAAAGCATAGAGTTGACTGACACTATTTTAATATACTGCCAAACTGTCCTAGAAGTTTTGTCAGACTATTCTAAAAGCAAGTAGAAAGAGTGTTTCTTTTTCTTACCAGTCAGTAAAACATAGGGAATGCATAGTTAGGTATGATGCTCACCTGTCACATTGCTATTAAGAGACATGGACAAGCCAAAAATATCTTTCTTTATGTTAGGATATGCAGGACACACCAACACCTAGAATTCTAAATAGGGAAGTAAATGCAGGTGGACATAAGGTAGACAGTCTATTGAAATTTCTCGTAATGTAGTTTAAATGAGGAACCTACCTGATAATTACACCCCATTAATTTATAGGTACAGTTCCTAAAAATGCATGCTAATTTCCCATTTAAGGAAGCATTTTTAAGCTAGAAGATGGTACCCAGGCCTGCTCCCTTTCCTGCGGGCAAAGCATGAGGCTTCAGCTGAGACCGGGGATGGACTCAACTACAGGCACTCGGGGCACTTCCCAGACATAGGAAGGTGGGCGCCCAGCCACAGGCCCCTCAGGGTAGCCCAGGAACACCACCTGGGTGCAGGGGGCCTTGCGGACCCTAAAGCTAGTGTACACCAAAGGGCAGCAGAGAATGCACCTCCCTGACCTCTCTCTGATTTCTCGTTCCTCAGGGAGGATGACCAAACCGAAACCCTTCTTTCCACCGAGGGACCGAAGCTTTGTGCGGTGCTGCTTAGTTCCAGGAGAATCCTCCTCTTAACACCTACAACAGCACGGACCTGACAGCCCAGACGGCAAAGCAGCAGGGCGGGCAGAGCGTGGGTTTCCATGGCAACCACCTCCTGCCAGTCCCACCTGGTCCAAGGTCCCGGGATCCAGGCCTGCATCTCCTCACTCTGCAAAGGTCCCGTCCTCACCTCTCGTCTATTTCAGAAGAGGATGCAGTCTTATTCAGTAATATTGTCATCAATAGCAGTCAGTTTTTTAAAGGGTCACTTATATAATAAAGCTTGGTACAGTCAAATAGATTTAATTTTTTAAAAAAGTGTATTAGAGCAGATAATTTGTTTTGCAAAAAGTTTTTCGGTTTGCAAAATAACTTGCCATAGGGTTCTTTAAAAAGCAGGTTTCCCTAGTATATTCAGCCTAGCTTACTAGGTTGCAGGAATAGATATACTAGGCAAGATGGGCCTTCCTCGTGTATATTTCAGGCATGAATTTTTTTTTAAGGTTTATTTTATTCACTTATTTCTCCCCACCCCTCGTAGTTTGTGCTCGCTCTCTGCTTCTCTGTGTCCATTCATTGTGCGCTCTCTGTGTCTGCTCATCTTCTCTTTAGGAGGCACTGGGAACCCAACCCAGGATGTCCCATGAGGGAAAGAGGTGCTCAATTGCCTGAGCCACCTCTGGTCCTTGCTTTGTTGTGTCTCTCACTGTTTCCTCTTTGGGTCTCCTTGTTGCATCAACTTGTTGCATTCGCTCACCGGGCCAGCCCGTCGTGCCAGCCCATCGGGTCAGCGCACTGTCTTGCTCGTTTTCTCTAGGAGGCACTGGGAACCGAACCTGGAACCTCCCATGTGGTAGGCGGGTACCCAAATGCTTGAACCACATCCGATCCCTGAATTCTTTTTATTTTTTCAAAGATTTATTTTATTATTATTTTTTATCCCCCCCGCCCCGGGTCATTTTGCACTTGCTGTCTGCTCTCTTATGTTCTTCTGGGTCTGCTTGTCTTCTCTTCAGGCAGTACCGGGAACCGATCCTAGGACCTTCCGGAGTGGAAAGAGGCTGCTCAATCTCTTGCACCACCTCAGCTCCCCGGTCTGCTGTGTTTCTCGTCTCTCCTCTGTTGTCTCTTTTTGTTGCATCATCTGGCTGTGCCAGCTCTCTGCACAGGCCAGCTCTCTGCACGGGTCAGCTCTCTATGCAGGCCAGCTCTTCTGCGCAGGCCAGCACTCTGCATGGGCCAGCTCGCCGCATGGGCCAGCTTGGTTTTCACCAGGAGGCCCCGGGAACCGAACCCTGGACCTCCCATATGGTAGACGGGAGCCCAATCGCTTGAGCCACATCTGCTTCCCTGAATTTCTCTTTAAAGATTATAAAATTTGTTTATTGTAAAAGCAATTCAAGAATACCCAGTTAAAGTCTTATCCCAATGCTCTGCAATACAAGCCCAAAGCTGTTAGCCACTTCTACATGAGGAACAAGGACGTAAAACAAAGACCACATCAAGGCTATGATTCAAACTCAGAAAGAGAAAGGGCTCCCGGGGTCTCCTTCAGGGCAGCACGGAGGCTTCATAAGAGCAAAGCTCTGTGAGGTGCCACAGTGCTCAGCCCTGGGTTTCTGCTCCTTTGCACTCTGGGCACGCGTGTGTCACTTGGCACACTTGCTGGGAGACTGAGCCACACATTCCCTGGGTTCATGAACAATCTCTGTCAGTGGGGGGGGGGCATTGTACAAACAGCCTAATACGGGGCCAGGTGGGGCAGAGGGGGCACCACAGCCTTGAGCATTGCTCGTTCTAGAGGGCGCTCTGCGGCCTGACGCAGGCGACACGGCTCCCGAAAACCGACTTCACGTAGAAGAACCGGGCTTCATGTCAATACGACAAAGTACTGTTTTCAACGAGAAAAATACCTCTAATACTTTCTTACTCATAAGAAAAAGAAATTGGAAGGAATCATCAAAAAGAGGATCATAACAGTGGGAAGGTCCAACTAGTTAAAACAAGCACATGTGCCATCAGTGCACTTGAGATTAGTCAACTATTTCGACCCACTGGACTGTTCTGAAAGGCTGGGCAAATGAAGCGTGGCGGCCTTCTACACAGAGCGGATGCTGAGTCCTGACGGTGGCCTCCACCAGGTAACGCTGCTCCCCTGGCGAGGACTGAGCGCGTGGCCGCGCGGCCCTACCTCCGATGGAGATGATGGCATCGAAACCCCGGTCCCGGAAGGGGAGGTGAAGGTTGTCACACACCAGGACTTCGCAGCCTCGCTTCCGGGCAATCTCCACCAACGGCCCACAGAAGTCGGAGCCCAGGATATGAATCTGGCTGCTCACTTTGAGATACTTTCCCGTCCCACAGCCTGTAAGAGAAACACCTGTGTTACACGCCACTCTTGAGGGAAAGTGGAAGAAAGTCAGCAGCTCGTCTTATAAATGGAATATAAGTACCTTCATATTAACCAACCAAGACAGAACGCAACACGGTCGAAGACGTTCACAAACGCCAAGGAAAAGCCTGCAGAGAACACCTACATGCTTCCACAGGGAAGAGGAGAGCGAAGTTACTGGACATCTCAGGAGGCAGGGTCCACAGGGCATAGGACACTATGGAAGAAAATCCACGTTGGCCCACGGCAGGAAACAGCAGTTCCCTGGTGGTCCAGGGACAGTGCAGTCTCTCTACATGAGCCACCGTCAGGGATGCATTCCACTTTGTATGTGTATATGCTACAGCATTTATTCCCAAGTTTTCTCTCCACTCATTCTTGCCACTTGCTAGCTGCGTAAACCAAATGATGGTCAACAACTTCTCAATAGATACAAACAAAATAAGATGCTCAAGCAAACATGCATTTTAAGTTTTTAATTTTAGTTTGAATGAAAAAGAATTTTTAACACCTTTTTATCCAATCTCTTGTCAGTGCTAGGTTTTAGGTGATTTCTATTGACTCAGTATGCAACTCTGACAAAGAACTATTTTTTTCTTAAATGGA